>JAUPTC010000467.1:0-48823 GCA_030762895.1 Sophora flavescens
AATAAAATACCAAACAAAGTTAGATTTGAGTAAATGACCAATATTTAGAAGTAGTAGGTTGTCTAGTTAATGAATAAATTTTCATTTTTGTAAATAGTCCTTCCAATTAGTATAATTCAACAAATGAGAATAACGATGTTAGAAGTAAACGGGACAATTGTGTCCCTGACTAAAGAACACATTTTAAAAATATCAATATAGTGAAATCCAATGAAATTTGGGTTCAAATTGAAAAAGAACAAGTTTAATTTTCATACATATATATGGTTTTCCAGAATATAATTTGTACAAAAAGGATATAACTAAAAAGAAGATACAAGGTCAGCTAAAAATTATGGTTTTGACAATAAAGAAAACTGTAACTTTGGAAGTGGTCGGTGCGTCATAACTCAACCAAATCATGCAAATGATATGTTTAAATGGAAGTTCCGAAAGTCTAGTTTTTTAAACTATGCCCAGTTTTTTAAGGCACCAGTTGTACATCAGGTTTTGATTGAAAGAAGACACGGAGATCGAAAACGGGACAACAAGTGTCTTCCAACATGACACCTTTTAAATTATCGATACCCAGTCAAATTCCATGAGATTTGTGCACAAAGCGAAGGAAAATGAGTCTAGCTTCCAAAAAGAATCATTTTAAAAAAGTTTTCTATGGAAAGAGCTATGAACAAAATACCGATGATTCCCTATGTCTATACAGGTCTTGAGGACAACACCTCACTTCTTCAATTTCAACATTATATCCATAGAAATCTACTCACCCAAACAATTATCCAGTACTCAAACCCAAGACCATACTTAAATCACAACCAACGAGTAAGAAATTAAAGAAACCAAGTTTCAGGTCAGATTAAATCTATAACTATACTTTACCGACATTTCGGTTTAAAAACTATTACTTGGGTATTTTGTGCTTTTGGGGTAAATTTGAGATATACTATTTCAATGAACTTTATATGCAACATATAAGCCCTAATTTGAGTGATATGAAACGTGAGAAAAGGTCTGGATTCGAAGACTGCTTAAGGTTTTAGATATACCTCTTTCTGGAGAGCTTAGACTAGCTTCGTTTTGGAACTTTTGGGTAAATCAGTTATCGTCTGTTATCACACTTGAGCATAATAATTAAACCACCCTGAAAATTAAACACTCAGATTATAGAATGTAATTGTATTATTACTTTCTTACACTTGCGTATCAATACAGGAAAGTACATAACTGTTTCAATATGATCTACACTATAAGTCTACATAACACAGCAACAACACATGATTCATTGGTTTTACATTAGATTTTCTTTTCCTTATCTTATTTGTTGTTACCTTTATCGGAGCTTGTCAAATTTGAATTTCTCGAGCCGGTGTAGAAAGCACAAAAGAATTTGATCGTGCAATAACTTCAAAAATGGATATATTATTCATATTTTGAAAAATACAACAATTCATTTAGAAGAAGCGATAACATCGACATTCATAAAAAAAAACTTTTTAACTGTATCGGAGTCAAAAACATTTCTTGGCGAATACTGCTCAGCTCAACTAATAAAATAACAATTATGTTCATCAAACTTCAACTAATTGAGGGTTTGAAAACGGTTTATGAAGGGTGTACAATTAAAACATTTTCAAAGATGAAAACGGCTAAAGACTTGTCCTTGTGGGATAATACTCGCCGTCATTCTTCACGTGAATACGAGGTGGTCTACCTCATTAATTCACATAGAAAGTGGAGACAATATCAGCCCACGAAACCTAACATACAAACCCCTAAGCCGGATGGATTACGGGCTTCATTACTCGCGGTCGATGGGATTGAATTGCTCACGATACCATAATGTAATACCCCAAAGTACATTGGAATACTACTAGATACAAAACATAACATACTGCCCCGAAATTAGATTTACACCGCTAAACATCTCATACATTTTCAAAATCTTGCCAGAGACTAAACAACTGTAATATGACACTTGACTCGATCAAACGCGTCTTGATAACGAAACAACACATTGGAACAAGCGCAAACAATGACTAGGGGGATACTTAACACTTCTCAACATATGAGGGATTAACTTTGAAACAAAGGGTGAGGGTGAGATATCATCGGAGTATAAACATCATTCTTTGTCCACCTTTTACGTACTTAAGAAGCGTAGCTTTGGGTTCAATCACAGCATCATCATGTCATTCAAAATATTGCGAACCACTTATTTGGACATCCCATTTTAATTTTGTCGAGTGAAAAAGATCGTTGTTCCGCATGCCCCAGGTATACAGAACTAGCTACATAATGTAGAGCGGGACATCGTGCATGACCCTGACGGCGTCCCGCTTGCTTTGCACTTGCCTTGCCTTTCAGCGAAAGGACTTGTGATTGCCTTCCAAGCGGAAGGGCTCTATGCTGCCTTCCAGAATTGAAGGACTTACGTACTTGACATCTGAAATGTCATTGATAACCATTCTAATGGTGAGTCAAGAGTAGAATTAACATGGTTACTACCTTTGGATGCCAAATGGGCGTTTCATTCTATTCTTCATAATATTAAATAACTTAACTCACATATCAATTTATAGCTTAAAAAGCTGATGACCTAAAGGAAAATTATAAACCATTCACATAGACAATATATAATCTCTCAATCAGAAGTATTCAACAAGGGATAATGCATCAACAACGCAAAGCTTCTTTTAAGCCATTTTTCGAGTTAACTTCTATGATTTTATTAAAATACCAAACGAAGTCCAATTTGGATAACGACCTTATATGGAAAGATAAACAAGTTTGGATTTATGAATAAAATTTTACTCTTGAAAACAGCCTTCCAAAAATTTCAGTTTTGATAGGAAAGCCTCTTCACTCGAAAGCAGGGCCGACTGCAATACCTAACATGGCAGGGTTTTCTCCATTAACACTCAATGAAAAACCTCAAAATCAGTGTCCTAAAGTGTAGTATTTTGAGTCTACTTTCTAAAAAAATAAAAATCATACCAAGCAGAGAATTATAGAAATAGTTACAAATAAAATATTACACAATATGTCTATACAGGGTTTGTCAGGATCAATGACTTCTTTAGGACTTCTAACAAAGCAGAATACATGCATGTAAATTGAATATTCTACATCACAATTCTGCATTCATTTAAAACCATATAATCAACATGCAATTCTGCAATCCAAACAATAAAATCAAATTTAAAATTCCTAAGCTTGGATTTATGGTTGCAACTTTTAACTAAGGAAACTCACTTGACCAAGTAGTGGTTGGGGTTGTTTGTGTGAATCTCCCTTTTTGGTTGAACTACAATTTTTCTCCTTCTTCTTCTCTTCATTTATTTCTCTTGGTTCTGTAAACTTGCTCTGGGATCTCAACCCCATCTTCTTCTCCTTGTTTATATCCACTTATTTCTGTACCAGATTAACTGCTGTAGCACCACTCTCCCTTCTCTATTTCTCTTTTCCTTTATTTTTAAGCCACAATGCGTACTTCTCCCCTTCTTTTATCCTTTACTCTTTTTCTTTTTTTCTTATTAGTTTTATCTTTTGTTAATAAAAGTTAGAACTCAAGTCATTATCTACACCTCTTCAAATACTAAATGCACCCACTGCCTTAATTCTAAACATTTCTTCCTTAACAAATCTAAAACATTTATTATTAGCTACCCTTAGAAACGGCTTCTCCCTTAAAGATAGGCTCCTTCTATTCATTGGGTAATACTATTTAGCCAAAGAGGAAATTTGGGATGTTGCATGTCCAAAAGTAACCCCTCCATTAATCAAATCACTCAAATTTTCTCTTGAATTCATTTCTGCTTTAATTTTTCAATTTTTGAAGGGAAACAACTTATTTCATTATCCTATTAAGGAATCCTTATGATTGATTTGATAAATCCAATTAATCAAATTTTTCATAATTTATTTCCTTTTTCAATATTTAAAGTTTAAAAGAAACAAATCATCTATCACCCATTAAACTCATATCCATAGTTATATTTTCCTTCATATAGAGATCATTAAATTCATATCATTAAATGTTAATAGTTTTGTGATTTTTTTATAAGAGCTTAAACTAGATGATTATGCCTTCTTGAATATTCGGAAGGGACCACATGGTGTTGGTTGAGTTGGTAACGATGTCTCTTCAAAGAAAAGAACCAGGTTCGGGTCACGGAGTAGCCCATTTGGGGGGCGGTCCAACCATGTGTAAAAATTGAACATCCTTCGGTAGTCGAGGATCTTAGTCCCATGTATTCCAAATGACATAAGCTTGTGGGATACATGGGTATAAAAGACCATAATTACGATTGGGTTAGTGTAACACCTCGATTTTTAGCGCTTTTCAGTGTCGAGAATTGTATATAAATATATTTTTTATCAGAGACTTAGAAAATGATTTTGGGTAAAATCTTATTTTACATCATGTTTTATATCCTAGGGTTACGATGAAATTTTGGGTTGAAAAATTTGAAAGCGAAACGGTCTGCATTTTCAATGAGAAATAAAGTTTACTTCTCGGAAGGCCTAATTTTAATTCGTGAGCGAGATGAAAAATGTTTTTATCTATTTTCCACGATCTTTGAAGTTTTGAAAATTTTTGATGTAAAAGGTAAAATATTATATTTGCAGACGGAATCGTCGAGATATCTACGAGGAGAAGCACTGCCCGACGCGAACCAAAGAAGTCAGCAACGGGGCTGAGGTGATGGATTTGGCCGAGCGTGACAAGCATTTATGTTGACTTATCCCGTCTTAATGGTCATAATGGCGCATTTATGACAAAGGGAATCTTTTGCACGGAAATGACCATTTTAAACTTGGCTCTTCATGAAAATTACAAGCCATGCCATTAGAACCACGAAAAAACCAACCTAAAACCCAGAAACAATTTGTCTTAGCTCCAATTAAGCCATTTTCCATTTCATTTTTCATGATTTTCTTATTCAAAGTTCATTAGCTTGCCTTAAGAACTCTTAAGAGAAATCACCATAATAGATTTGTGAAGAACATCATCAAAACTTTCTTTCTTTGATCCTCGAGAGGTAAAAACTCCATATCTTGTCATTTTAAAGCCTTTGTCTTCACAACTTTTTGTGGATTTATGACATAAATCAACATGTTCTTCATTTCACTCAAAGTTCATGAAACTAGATTCAAAAAATTCACAACTAATTCCATAAAAATCCTTTTGACATGAAACCAATTGCTATGATCTTATAATCATCTCTATTTTCATCATCTAGAAGCATATGTTCATGAGAAATTTCTTTCCTAAATTTATGGATTGGGCGAATCTATGGCAAAATGATGTTCATGGGTTTTGTTTCACTTTCGATGTCGGATTCATGATTCGATCTTCTAGTACCTTGATAGTTCTTGTATGTAAATAAATAGAAGATCAAAAATCAAACTCCAACCTATTTGTTTCGTAAAGTCGAAACCACTAGTTATGAACACTTGATGGTTTTGTGATTCAAAAGTGGTTTTGTAACACTTGAATCCAACTCTAAGTCTTGCATATTGATTAAATCCAAGAGTTGAAGAAATTTTAAAAATTATAGCCTATGATCTTGAGAAAACGAAACCCTAGTTCTTGGAACTAGATGAGTTTTGATTCATGTTCTTTGTTCATAATCTTGGTTGTTGTGCAATCATGTTTTAAGTTACTTATGGATCATAAATCTCTAAGTTAACAAAATTTTAATTTTCCTAACCTAGAAAAATTGTTGAAGCCGACCCTAAACCTCCGAGCCAAGTGTGTTGTTGTTGATTTGATTTATTTTGGTTGCAATTCGTTTCAAGGAAATATCAGAGGTTACGATTTAAGGTGGCGGAGAAAAAAATGGGATCGGGATAAGAAGGGTGGGGACTGTTGGTTTAATCTTCAAGAGGTAAGGAGTATGCACGAGGAGTTTAAGATAATCACATGCTTATTTTTGGAGTCATTTATTAATTTCTACGTATGAAATATTTTATTATATTGTATTGTTTATATTAATTCTTGGATAGATGTGATGTTTATCACGGTAACTGAATTGATGTGGTGTGGATTTACATGATTATAATTATTTGTTTGTATTATAATTGTGATACATGTCATGAATTGATATATGCCATACTATACGTGATTGGAATTTATATTTCGTTGAGTGTGGGGCTGAGTAACTGACATTGGTCAGTGTTAAATTTAATTAAGGATAAAAACCTAATAAGCTTGGATAATTAATCAGAGGGATTAATTTGGGAGATTTTGAGAAAAATGAAAAAAAAATTATTATTTTAATAATATTTTGTGAAAACTATGTAAATAAGCAATAGTAGAGAGTAAGCAGTGATTTTTTTACTGGCTCTAATTTTTGTAAAATAAATTCAATTTTATTATAAAATGTTATTTAAAGTGATTAAGTTAAAAATAATATTTTATAGCGAGTGAACGATTACTTGGTGAAAGATGATATAAGTTATTTAATATTATATTATTAAATATTTAATTATTTAATTATTCAAAATTAAATTATTAATTTTTTATATTATTTTATTTTTAGTTGACCTTTATTGAAAATAAATTCTTATAGTGAAACAATTAGAAATAAAGGAATTTATCAATGATTTTGATTTTATTAACGTTTTTAACGAGAAAAAGGATTTATGTAAAAATATTTTTATTGAGTGAAATTATTCCATTAAACTTGGATAAGTTTTTGGGAGCTGTTGTTTGTATTTGTTTTTCCCTTGCTGAAATGTTTTACAAGCAGATAAATATAGTAGTAACAGAGGCGTTGGGGTTCTAGTGTCGTATGGACCACGAGGATCAAGGATACGTGTCATGGGACGGAGTGTCTGCAAAGTTTTGTTTTTTGGATTGTGTTTCCTAAATTGATGTGGAAGCAGAAAGTTCCATATCCGCGAGCCTAAAAGCGGTGCATCGATTTATGGGCTTTGTGATTGAGCACTCGGTTTGTGTGTCTTGTGTTTTGTTTGAGGGAAAAATCTTAATAAGAAATTAAGAATGGTCGTTAAGCTTTGTGCCCGACAAGGGGAAAAGATTAATACGACAAAAAACAAATCGAGAATAAAAGTTTTTCTCATGCATAAATGACAGTTGTGTCATGTGATTTTGGGCATTGAGTTGAAGGGAACAATGTGTATGGCAGACGTGTCGGAGATGTGATCATTGAGTCCGGAGTGGATCATTGTATCTGTATGAACTATGTTCCATTTGAATATTGGGCCTCTGTAAAATATGTGTAACAAGTAGATGGTGAGCTTGGTAAGAAAAAGGTCATTTGTAAAATGTTGAAGCATATGTAAAATATATATAGTGATGTATATTATTTCACGAGTGCTATTTAGTGTCTGATAATAAGAAAAAAAAAGAAAAATTTTATCATTTTTTTAGAAGTATGAGTGAATTAGAAAATGAATCTTGTTTTCCGAAGGAAACCATCAACATAATATTTTATTTGGTTTGATGTTTGAATAATGTTACGTAAATGTGATACCTGAAAATGCGGTGTCGCATTAGTAGTATCGGAGTATAGTCGAGTCTTTGGAAATCTTTTTGGAGTAGGTCTGTTGAGTTGTTGTGTGATCTCTGAAGGGAATTGTTTGAATTACTCTTTAAGTAATGTGTGATAGTTATTAGATTACAGTTTTATTTTTAGTTTGCCATTTAAGGATTATGTCTTGTAGGTCGGTTATGGAACCGAGAAGGTATCGTGGGCGTGGACATGGGCGGGTGCGTGGAAGAGTTCGTAGAGGTGGTCGTGTTAGCAGTCGAGGGAATCTTGAGGAAAATTATGAAGAAGGAGGAGGTATGGACTTTCTTTGCCAAGCAATGGCGGATGTAACCTCTTGCTATTGTACAACAAAGCTTCGCAACAATGGCTGCCCGAGAATTTGCAGGAGCAAGTTGGGACGGAGCAGGCTGCTGAAGGTAGAGGTCTTACTACTTTTAGGCGCGAGAATCCTCCACAATTTCATGGAGGTGTGGATCTATCAAGGCTGACTTGTGGATTCGGGAGGTGGAGAAGATTTTTGAGTTGATCAATAGCCCGAGGAAGGAGTGAAGGTGCAGTATGCTACCCATCGCTTTTTAGGAGATGCAAAGTATTGGTGAAGAGGCTCTAAGCGATTACTAGAAACGAGAATCAGGTGATTACTTGGCGATGTTTAGAACATGTTTCTAAATAAGTATTTTCTACATAGCTCGCGAGAGAAGGAGCAAGAATTTTTACGTCTGTCAAAAGGGATTTATACGTAGGAGAGTATGCAGCCAAATTTGAGTCATTGGCCAAGTACTTCCCTTTACCAAAACAATCGAGATGAAGATTGGGAGTGTGAACGTTTCAAAGCGGGGATTACGATTCGAGGTCAAGGAATCCGTACTTCCACGGAAATCGAGGAATTTCCAAGCTTTGGTTGAGAAGTGTAGGAAGATAGAGCAAATGAGGAAGGGAAGAGATAACGAGAGAGGATATGTGGGAGAACCATCAAAATCCAAAGGCCAATATCCGAACGAGAAAGAAGCAGGTCCGAGTAAGGCGGTATTATCGAGCATCGGGAATAATCGCTATCAACAACCTATCATCCCATAGCTCACGCATCAAGTGGTGGAGGCAAGAAGAATCAAAATCAAAACATAATCAAAAAATTTTACAGAGTGTGGAGATCCCAAATCATATGGAGAACGATTGTCCAGTGAGAGGACAAGGTGTTTCAATTGTGGTCGAGATGGGACGTGTAGCTAAAGGCGTAGTAGACCAAGGAGCTGTGCCAATTATCCAATACTGGCCAAGACCAATAAAGCAGATGGCTAAGAGGGAGAGTTTACACCATAAGTGGTGCCGAGACCACAATTATGATGATCTCATACAAAGGTAGTTGTGACATAGTTGGTAATCTCTTAACTGTACTTTTTGATTCGGTGTGACACATTCTTTATTGCGATGGATTCTGTGAAACATTTGAGAGTGCCTATTTCTTCTTTATTCTATGACTTGATTGTTTCAACCCAACTGCTTGGCGATTGTTGTGAATTCTATATCTCCGAACTGTCTATCGTTATGCGGGATAGACATTTTCTTATTGATTTGATATGCCCGCCTTTATACAGTTAGATGTGATTTTAGGCATGGATTGGTTATCTTCCAACCATATTATCTTAGATTGTGCCAATAAGACTCTAATTTTTCCTAATCCGAGAGACGGAATCTTATCTACCAACCATATAAGAACTTTTTTCGAGAAAAGAGATCGGGGGTACATGCTTTTAACTAACTTAGAAGTCGAGAGGAGATCGATTTGAGTACTATGCCGATAGTAAGGGAATTTCTAGATGTGTTTCCTAATGACGTCCCCGGATTCCGCCTGATAAAAGAAATTAATTCTCCATCGATTTGATACCAAGAACAGGACCAATTTCTATTTCTCCATAGGATGGCCTATAGAGCTTGTGGAATTGAAAACTCTACTAGAGGACCTTTTGACAAAAAAATTTATTTGACCAAGTGTTTCTCCGTGGGAGCACCGTTTTGTTAGTGAGAAAGAAAGACGGAGGTTCGAGACTTTACATGGATTTCCGACAACTTAATAAAGTGACGATTAAGAATAAGTATCCGTTACGGCGTATAGATGATCTGATGGATCAAATGCGAGGAAGCTATTGTGTTCCCGAAGATTGACTTGAGAACATGTTATCATCATATTAGAGTAAAAAGTGAAGATATTCCAAAAATGCGTTCGAACTAGTTACGGACATTATGAATATCTCGTAATGCCATTCGGAGGACGAATGCACTGTTATCTTCATGGACTACATGAACCAGAATTTTCGTCCATTCCTGATAAGTTTGTTGTGGTGTTTATTGATGATATTCTTATTTACTCAAAGAATAATGAGGAACATGAAGAACACTTGCGCAAGTTTTACAGATTCAGCGTGAGAAGATTTTGTATGCAAAATTGTCTAAGTCCGAATTTTGGCTTAAGGAAGTAAAGTTCTTAGGACATGTGATTACAAAGGAAGCTCTTCTTTGGATCTGCAAAAGTAGAAGCGGTACTTTCTTGGGAAAGACCAAAGACGGGAGCGGAGATCGAAGTTTTGTGGGTCTGAGGTTACTATAGAAGATTTATTGAAGGATTTTCCAAGATAGTTTCCGTTAACCTTGCTTAAGGAAGATCAACCTTTTGTATGGGAAGACAAATGTGAAGAAAGTTTTCAAGGATTAAGGAACGATTGACAACCTCAGCGATTTAATATTACCCGAACCAAATGAACTACGAAGTGTATTGTGATGCTGATAGTGTGATTTCCATCGAATTCATGTACATATCTGCATGCATATTCATATAGTTTAGGCACATTTAGTTTTGATTTTAGTTAGTTTTATCCTTGGAGCGGGTAAGGCGGTTTCGTAGCGTTGTTTTCCCGAAATTAATGTTTAGCGCTCATAATCAGTCATGATGGAGCTTGGATGAAATAGAGCTTGAAAAGTGAAGAAAATGAGCTAAGAGAGCCCATCACGTCCATGATTAAGAAAGCGAGAAGATTGAAGGCAAAAGTCGAAGCTGTCACGGCCTAGCCG
This sequence comes from Sophora flavescens, assembly GCA_030762895.1. Lineage (NCBI taxonomy): Eukaryota > Viridiplantae > Streptophyta > Magnoliopsida > Fabales > Fabaceae > Sophora > Sophora flavescens. The sequence continues at coordinate 10,581 of JAUPTC010000467.1, forward strand.
TGATGCCCATCGCCGTGAAATGCCAGGAAGAACTGATCACGGTGTAGCCATGATGGGCATCACGACCGTGATGCTCCAAATTGAACGCGCCCATTCCATAACACGTCACGGCCTAGGCGTGATACATCCACGGCCGTGCGCGGCCTCTCTATAAATATGGAGCGAGAGGAAAAGGAGGCCGGAGAACTGCGGCTGGGATTCTTCCGCACGGAAAAAGAGGTACTTTTACCCTAGGAAGACCTTGGAGGCTACGGTTGAGGAGGCTGGAACCCTTGAATCAAAGGAGAGTCGACGGCTGGAAAAAGCTTCCAATGGAGTTTCTTCTTTCCTTCTTCTCTCCTTTGTCCCTCTTGTTTTAGTTTTGGCTTTCTCTATGAGTAGCTAAATCCCCTGTTGTTGGGATTAGATGTAACCAACCTGAATATTATGTATTTGCCATGATTGATTAATTGTGTTCATGCCTTCGTATTAGTGTTTAATTCCTAAGCAATGCTTTTTGTGGTTTAGCTACCCATAAAGCGATTTTAAGATTTGATTTGCAATGGGGGCGTTCTTATCAATTCTCGATCTGGAATTAATCACCTAGTAAACCTTGCATCTAGGAATGGAGTTTGGTTTATTAGTAATCACGTAATCCCTACTCTTAATGCAAATTCATTAATCTAGGCCACCTAAGGAATTAGGGTCTATTTGTGGATTTAGGCTCTTGTCATCTGAGGAATCAGGGCTTGAGTAATTTCGTGGGTTGATTTTAATATTTGAAGCATGAATGGGAGGTATCTAGTATTGGTATTGCATGAGGCAAAGGTTTGGTGAAATTTAATCCCAACACCTATTTCTCACTCCAAGTGTTTGTTAAAAGTTCCCGAAAAGACAAAAAAACATTTTATTGCTTTTGCTTTTTCTCATTTGATTCTCTTGATTTATAGTTTTAGTCTAGATAGTTGTTTGATTTGTGAATTGGTAATTGGCAACCGATCCTGTGGATACGATACCAGGTCTCACCACGGTATTACTTGTTCGACTAGGTATACTTGCCTATATTTTAGTCCAACAAGTTTTTTGGCGTTCTTGCGGATTTGTTTTGCCAACATCATTAGTAACAAAGGAGGCAACTAATTTAGACATTTTTATTTTATTTTTTTATTTTATTTTTCTGTATATATTTGATCTTTTTTTTTTCTAAGTTTTGTTTTTGCAAGGTGGACGAAATTCATGGACAATTATTATTATCCACACGATGAGGAAGCCTCAAGTCACACTTTGGAGGACGAGCGGTGTTTGAGAGGCTGCATAGATTTGATGAATCATATTATCCAGACAAATTGATTCTGTGACGGGTAGGCTTATATAATTTCTCCAGGAGGAATGGGAAACCTTTTGTTCGTATTTACCACCTCCACTACCATGTTTGATTCCCATAGAGCCACGTGAAGCGAATTTGAGCGGGGAATATGGTTGTGGGGATGGATCGAAATGAAGATGAGGTGGTGGTGGTAGACGAGTCAAAAGAAGAGGAATTACCTCCCACAAATCCTTGGGAAATTAAGGAATGGGAATGGAATTAGCAAACACCTTTGAAAGTTGCTCTAGAACAATATTCCCAAGAACTATCCATCTCTGAGGCCAAGGCAAGAGCCAATTGTGACAGTATCGTAACTGTGAAGCAAAACTTCAAAACGCAAGTTGAGGAGATTTGCAAACAGTTAGTACAAGAGTCAGATGAAGTACAATTTGAGCAAAATCTGGTTTTGGGGATAGTTCAAAATGAAGATGAAGTGGTAGTGGACTCCACCATGCTTCTTTGAGCAATCTGAATTTGCTGCATTAGATAAATATGTTGGCTTACATGCATGTGTGGACAACTGCAAGTTAGTCCCTTCCACTTATCTGTCAAACCTCCTTGTGAAAATTCCATTTGACCCAAGAGGAAGCGAGTTCATTGTTATAGTTAAAGAGGTCAATGGAGTTTTCACACATTGGCTAGGAGGAATTAAGGTTGGAGTCATATTTCTTATGCAATTGCCACTCCATAAACCATGGGATCCGGGTGGAGGATCTTACATCTTGGGCACCCCTTGGTCCTTATACCACAGGTTATGGGATCCAGGTGGATGCGCTTCTCAATAAGTCCAAGCTAGCGACGTTAAAGAAGCGCTTATTGGGAGGTAAAACAAGTTTTCTTTCTCTATTTCCTTTTGTTTTTGATTTTTAACTCTTCAATAATTTGAGAAGATCAAGAGTAAATAATCATAAATTAATAGTTTGTTGAGTGTTTTCAAGGTAATAAGGAAGGAAGAGCAAAAGAGGGCGGGAGAAACAAAATCGGCAACCATCACGCCCGGCCGTGACATTGGTCACGGTCGTGATGAGCCAAAGTGAAGATCGGAAAGGATCACCGGACCAGTCATGATCCCCATCACGGGGCGTGATAAGCTACCCAGGAAGATCGGAGAGCATCTCACGGTTGTGACAGGGCTTCTTCCTTTGGACCAGAGTGATCACGACCCGCCCGTGATGATCCTCACAGCCGCGACACAATTTCCAACAAGCTTTTGACCTGGAATGTGAGCCAACACCCGCTACCACCTCGGTGAGTTGTTCCAAAATTTATTTTTTATTTTATTTATTTTATTTATTTTTCTCCTCTCTAGACTTGATTATTTACATTGGGGACAATGTAAATTTTTAAGCTTGGGGTAGGGGTATTTTTGTATTTTTCATATTGCATTCATTTAGGAATAGTTTTGCATGATCACATGATTTGATTGCCCCTTGCTTAGATTATGCATCCAATTGTGAGAACTGAGTGCCAAATAAATTGATATAGTGAATTTTTGAACCCAATTTTTTATTCTTGTGATAAGGCTACAAATAAAAATTCTTGAGATGATCTTTGATAGTTGATAATTAGCATGTGGTTTAGTAGATTTTTGTTTCTCATTGATTTCTAAACTACTAAATGTGAGATTTTTGAGCCAAAAGGGGTACTCACTAAATTTACCCATTCTTTGTGTTAGAGTGTTATTCCTCTTGGATTGTATTTCTCTAGAACTTGACTTGAAACCGTTTTGAAGCTTAAAATTTTTTAAAACATTTTTGAAAATGATTGAGGCACTAGGTATTTTCGGCCTTCTGATCTTTGATTGACTAAATGCTACCCATTAGTTGCCCAGTTTTGAGCCTAAAAAAATAAAATACTTTTCTTGGTACCTCAATTACTTTGATGAATATGCTTGGTATGGCACCTTTTAAGGTATTACAAAAAGGGTAAAAGGTAGTTGAAAAAGTATGGGATGAGAAAGTTAGAAAAATGTTTCTCTTGGATTGAAAATCTCCCTTATCCAAATAAAAAAAAGTAAAAAAATGAAAAAAAAATTAGAAAAAGAAAAAGAAATATATATAGAGAAGGGGATGACAAAAGAAAAGTGAGAAATAAAATGAAAAGAAAGAAAGAAAGGTGGAAAAAAGAATCAAAACCCAAAAAGGTATTTTAGAAGGTGTCATGCTTTGCAATGATTGATATTTTGTTTCGCCTTTGTGAAATTTCCTTTTCTTGAGTTCCCTACCTAACGACTAATCCCATGGCCACGTTACAACCAAAGAAAAGACCTCTTGATTCTTAATTGTTTTCATTAATAAAGTAGAGATTTGGTTGATAGTCAAGCTTATGGTAGAATTCATTCCTTAAGGAAATTGAGCGAATTATCATATATCCTTGAACGCTTGAGTGAGGTAAGAAAGAGTACCCGAATCAGTGAGAATGTGAGTCCAAGAAACCTAAGCTTCTAATTGGACTTGAATTTGATCATCTCTTGGTGAATTATTTGAAAATACATGTTACTTGGATTAGTTGCTCGGGTTCTTGGTTCACTATCCATGTTCTAATTATATATCACTTCTGGCCTTAGTGATTGCTTGAGGACAAGCAATTGAATAAGCTTGGGGTGATTTGATAGTGTGATTTCACATCATAATTCATGTACATTTCTGCATGCATTTTCATATAGTTTAGGCATATTTAGTTTGATTTTAGTTAGTTTTTACCTTGGAGCGGGTAAGGCGGTTTCATGGTGTTGTTTTGCAGAAATTAATGTTTAAATGCTCGAGAATCAGCCATGATGGAGCTTGGATGAAATACAGCTTGAAAAGTGAAGAAAATGAGCCAAGCAGAGCCCATCCACGGCTGGCCGTGATGACCATCACGACCATGATCAGAAAAGCGAGAAGATTGAAGGCAAAAGTCAGAAGGCGTCACGGCCTAGGCCGTGATGCCCATCACGGCCGTGATAGGCCAGGCAGAACTGATCACGGCCTATCCGTGATGAGCATCATGGCCGTGATGCTCCAAATTTGAAGCGCTCCCATTCCGAACACGTCACGACCGGTTGTGATGGCCATCACGCCGTGACGCACGACCTCTCTATAAATATGAGCACGAGAGAACGAGAAAAGGAGGTTGGAGAACTGCGGGTAGGATTCTTCCGAACATAAAAAGAGGGACTTTTACCCTAGGAAGACCTTGGAGGCTATGGTTGAGGAGGACTGGAACCCTAGAATCAAAGAAAGTAGGCGTAGTGGGAAAAACTTCCAATGGATCGAGTTCTTCTTTCCCTTCTTCTTTCCTTTGTCCCTACTGTTTTAGTTTTGGCTTTCTCTATGAGTAACTAAATCCCTGTTGTTGGGATTAGATGTAACCAAACTGAATATTATGTATTTGCCATGATTGATTAATCTGTGTTGATGCCTTCGTATTAGTGTTTAATTCCTACGCTTAATGCTTTTTGTGGTTTAGCTACCCATAAGGCGATTTTAAGATTTGATTTGCAATGGGGACGTTCTTATCAATTCTTGATCTGGAATTAATCACCTAGTAAACTTTGCATCTAGGAATGGAGTTTGGTTTATTAGTAATCGCGTAATCCCTACTCTTAATGCAAATTCATTAATCTAGGCCACCTAAGGAATTAGGGTCTAATAGTGGATTTAGGCTCTTGTCATCCCGAGGAATCAAGGCTTGAGTAATTTCGTGGGTTGATTTTAATATTTGAAGCATGAATGGGAGGTATCTAGTCTTGGTATTGCATGAGGCTAAGGTTTGGTGAAATTTAATCCCAACACCTCTTTCTGCACTGCAAGTGTTTGTTAAAAGTTCCCAAAAAGACAAAAAAACATTTTATTGCTTTTGTTTTTCTGTTTTGATTTCTCTTGATTTATAGTTTAGTCTAGATAGTTGCTTGATTTGTGAATTGGTAATTGGCAACCGATCCCTGTGGATACGATAACCGGTCTCACCACCGTATTACTTGTTCGACTAGGTATACTTGCCTATATTTTAGTCCAACAATGCTTCTCGTCAAGGTTTAGGATGTGTGTTGATGCAACATAGGAAAGTTGTAGCTTACACATCCCGTCAGTTGAAAACTCATGAAAGAAATTATCCGACGCATGATCGGAATTAGTGTAGTGGTTTTGAACTAAAGATATGGAGGCATTACTTGTATGCGGAGCAATGTTCGATGTCTTTAGTGACCACAAAAGTTTTAAATATCTGCTTTATCGAAGGAGCTCAACATGAGACAAAGGCGTTGGATGGAATTTCCGAAGATTACGATTTCAAGTTGCGATATCATCCTGGAAAGGCTAACGTTGTAGGCGATGCACTTAGCGGAAAAGCCATTCATATCTCAGCTATGATGGTAAGGGAATTAAAGTTAATAGAAGAGTTCTGCGATCTTAATTTGATTATGGAATTTGATAAGGAGGAGATCCGTGTGGGAATGATCAAAATTTCTAGTGGATTAATGGAAGAAATCGAGAGCGACAAATTTCGGATGCTTATCTTCAAGAGAAGAGGAAGTTAATGAGACAAGGAAAAGTTGCAGAATTTAGTTTGGGATCGCAGACCATATCTTAAGGTGCAATGGGCGAATATGTGTACTGATAATCCTAAGATGAAAAAGATGATTTTAGATGAATCACATAAGAGTAAGTTAAGTATTCATCTTAGGATCAAAGAAGATGTACCAAGACTTGTGACAAAGATTTTGGTGGCGGGCATGAAAAAGCAAGTAGCGAGTACGTTGCATCTTGTCTGACATGTCAAAAAGCAAAGGTGGAACATCAAAGGCCAGGAGGTATGCTTACATCACTAGATATACCAGAATGGAAGTGGGACATCATATCAATGGATTTTGTGGTAAGTTTACCGCAAACTTCTAAAGGTTTTGATTCAATTTGGGTAATTGTTGACAGGCTAACGAAATCGGTACATTTCTTACCTGTTAAGATCAATTATACAATAGAGAAATTGACGAATATTTATGTCAAGGAAGTAATCAGATTACATGGAATACCATCGAGTATTGTGTCAGATAGAGATCCGAAGTTTACTTCACGTTTTTGGGGAAGTTTACATCAAGCTTTAGGAACTAAGTTAAGGTTAAGTTCAACTTATCATCCTCAAACTGATGGACAAACAGAAAGAACGATTCAATCGTTAGAAGATTTTCTGAGAGCATGTGTTTTAGATCATCGAGGGAGTTGGGATGACTTGTTACCGGTGATTGAATTCACCTATAACAATAGTTTTCATTCGAGTATAGGGATGGCACCCTATGAGGCTTTGTATGGAAGGAAATGTCAAACACTTGTGTGTTGGTACAAAGATGGGGAAAACATGATTTTAGGTCCTGAAATCGTGCAGCAGACGACGGAAAAAGTAAAACAAATCCGTGAAAAGATGAAAACGGCACAAAGTAGACATAAGAGTTATTCAGATCAAAGGAGACGACCTCTCGAGTTTGAAGAAGGTGAACATGTATTTCTGAGAGTCACACCAACGACTGGGGTAGGTAGGGTTATGAAATCCAGAAAGCTCACTCCTAAATTCATTGGACCATACCAAATTCTTCGTCGTGTTGGTCCAGTAACCTATCAAATTTCTTTGCCGCCTTTCCTTTCAAATATTCATGATGTATTCCATGTTTCACAACTAAGGAAGTATATTCCTGATCCATCACACATAATCGAACCCGATGAAGTACAATTAAAAGAAAACTTGTCTTATGAGACTTCGCCTGTACGAATCGAAGATAAGTTGATTAAGCAACTCAGGGGTAAACAAATTTCATTAGTCAAAGTTATTTGGAATGAAACTACTGGAGAAGCGACGTGGGAAGCTGAGGACAAAATGAGATTACAATATCCTAAACTTTTTACAGGTACATAATTTCGAGGAATAAAATTTTTTTAATGGGGTAGTAATGTAACACCCCGATTTTTCGCTGCTTTCTAGTGTCGGGAATTAATATACAAATATATATTTTTATCCGAGACTTAGAAAATGATTTGGGGTAAAATCTTTGTTATTTTCCCGTCATGTTTTATATCCTAGGGTTACAATGAAATTTTGGGTTGAAAATTCAGGACGGAACCCGATCGTGTTTTCACCTGTGAGAAAAGTTTACTTCTCATAAGACCTAATTTTAATTCGTTAACGAGATGAAAAATGTTTTTATCATATTTACTACGATACTGGAAGCTTTGAAAATTTTGGTGTAAAAATTAAAATATTATATTTGCTGCGGCGAATACGTCGAGATATCTCTAAGAGAAACCTACGTCAGACGAACCAAGGAGTCAGCAACGGGGCTGAGGTGTTGGATTTGACCAATTTGACAAGCATTTATGACGAGCTTATCCCTGTTATAATGGCCATAATAGAGCATTTATGACAAAGGAATCTTTTGCTTGGAAATGACCATTTTACCCTTGGCTCTTCTTGAAAATTACAAGTCATGCCATTAAGAATTTTTACCTAACCAACCTAAAAACCCACGGCTCCAACTTGTCTTCTTCATTTAGGCCATTTTCCATTTCATTTTCATGACTTTTCTTATTCAAAGTTCATCAACTTGCCTAAAAAACTCTTAAGAACACCATAATAGATTTGTGAAGAACATCATCAAAATCTTTCTTTTCTTTGATCATCAAGAGGTAAAAACTCCTTATCTTGTCATTTAAAGCCTTTCTCTTCACAACTATTGTATATTTATGACATAAATCAACGTGTTCTTCATTTCACTCAAAGTTCCTGAAACTAGATTCAAAAATTCATAACTAATTCTAGAAAAATCCTTTTGACATGAAACCAATTGCTATGATCTTATAATCATCTCTATTTTCATAATCTAGAAGCATATGATCATGAGAAATTTCTTTCCTAAATTTCTGGACTTGACCGAATCTATGACAAAATGATGTTCATGGGTTTTGTTTCATTTTCATGTCTTGATTCATGATTCAATCTTCTAGTACCTTGATAGTTCTTGTATGTAAGTAAATATAAGATCAAAATCAAACTCTAACCTATTTGTTTCATAAAGGCCGAAACCCTAGTTATGAACACTTGATGGTTTTGTGATTCAAAAGTGGTTTTGTAACACTTGAATCCAACTCTAAGTCTTGTATATTGATTAAATCCAAGAGTTGAAGAAATTTTAAAAACTTCTAGCCTATGATCTTGAGAAAACCGAAACCCTAGTTCTTGGGACTAGATGAGTTTTGATTCATGTTCTTGGTTCTTAATCTTGGTTTAAGTGCTTAATCATGTTTAAGTTACTTATGGATCATAAATCCCTAAGTTAACAAAATTTTAATTTTCCTAACCTAGAAAAGTTGTTGAAGCCGAACCCTAACCTCCATGAGACAATTGTGTTGTTGTTTGATTTGATTTATTTTGGTTGCAATTCGTTTGAAGGAAATATCCGAGTTAACTGATTTAAGTTGACGGCGGAAAAATCGGATCGGGATAAGAAGATTAACGGGGACTGTTAGTTTAATCTTCAAGAGGTAAGGGGAGTATGCCTGAGGAGTTTAAGATAATCACATGCTTATTTGTGGAGTCATTTATTAATTTTCTGTATGAAATATTTTATTATATTGTATTGTTTACTATTAATTGCTATATAGATGTGAGGTTTATCTGAGTAATTGAATTGATGTGATGTGTGGATTTACATGATTATAATTATTTGTTTATATTATAATTGTGATACATGTCATGAATTGATATATGTCATGCTATTCTGTGATTGGAATTTATCTGCTGTTGAGTGTGAGACTGAGTAACCTGACATTGGTCAGTGTTAAAAAAATTTTAATTAAGGATAACAACTTAGTAAGCTTGGATAATTAACCAGAGGGATTAATTTGGGAGATTTTGAGAAAAATGAAAAAAAAATATTATTTTAATAATATTTTGTGTAAACTGTGTAAATAAGCAATAGTAAGGGCGAAACTGTGAATTTTTTTACAGGCTCTAATTTTTGTAAAATAAATTCAATTTTATTATAAAATGTTATTTAAAGTGATTAAGTTCCGAAAATAATATTTTATAGCAGTTAGAACAATTACTTCTGACAGAGAGATGATATAAGTTATTTAATATTATTTATTTAATATTATTAAACATTAAATATTATAAATATTTAATTATTCGAAATTAAATTATTAGTTTTTTTTATTTTATAATTTTTTTTAGTTGACCTTTATTGAAAATAAATTCTTAAAGTGAAACAATTAGAAATAAAAGGAATTTATCAATGATTTTTAGATTTTATTAACGTTTTAACAGAAAAAGAATTTCTGTAAAAATATTTTTATTCGGTGAAACTATTCCATTAAAGTTGGATAAGTTTTCGGAGCTGTTGTTTGTATTTGTTTTTCACTGAGCAAAATGTTTTACAAGCAGATAAATATACCTAGAAACCGGAGACGTCGGGGTTCTAGTGTCGTATGGACACGAAGATCAAGGATCTGTGTCATGGGACGGAGTGTCCTGCAAAGTTTTGTTTTTGAACCGTGTGTCTTAAATTGATATGGAAAGTGTGAGTTCCATATCCACGAGCCTAAAACTGGTGCATCGATTTAAGGGCTTCGTGATTGAGCACTCGGACTGTGTGTCCTGTGTTTTGTTTGAGGGGAAAAATCTTAATAAGAAATTAAGAATGGTCGTTAAGCTTTTTGCTTCGACAAGGAAAGATTATTACGACAAAGAAAACAAATCGAGAATAAAAGTTTTTCTCATGCATAAATGATAGTTGTGTCATGTGATTTTGGGCATTGAGTTCAGAAGGGACCAATGTATATGGCAGACGTGTCAGGAGATGTGATCATTGAGTCGGAGTGGATCAATGTATCCGTTATGGACTATGTTCCATTTGAATATTGGGCCTCTGTACATGTGTGAGCCAATATATTTTATAGACTGTGTATCCAAGTTTATGCGTTAACTATTGCAATCGTGGGTGACGCAATAGGTTATGGACAATAAACTCCATAATTCGCAGCGACCATTGTGCCTCATTCGGTGAGACAATGAGTCAAAACTTTTGAATAATAACCCTGGTGAAACTGTGTGGCCAACGTATTATGTGATTTCTTGGGCATTGTTTTATTCGTTTTTACAATGTGCCATGTGCGGGGCTTGATCACTTCAAACGAAACAAAAAGTTGTGGGATCTCCGGAGATTAGGTATCAAAATAGAGATTGAATATAGAAGTGTCATGCATTTTTATAAAATGACGATGAGTAGGGTATGAAGCCCGTGAATTAAATTATTCTGCTGTTTCAAATAAATTTTATTATGTTGTGAATATATGGTATTTGCTAATTGAGAGTCGTGCATGGGGTTGTCTTATCAAAACTCATATATTGGAAACTCACCCTTGCAAATTTCTGTGTGATTTCCTCTACTATGTGGAATCTATATATATCTTGGTATTTAGATGGATCCGGCCCACGGATCCGAACTACTCAGGGGTTCGAGCCCGATGTTCGACAACGCTGATCGAGGGGATGCCCGGGTGATTAACCCGGGAGCTCGAGTGCCACTTACACTGGTCCCATGAGGACGCTCTGAGGTACAATAGCAGATGGACCACAGCAACTGATTCATAGCAGAGAGACAATTGAAGTTTTGTTACCTCCTATTTGGATGATATTATGATATTTGGTACAACACGGAAATCTGGAGCATCAACCGCCTCACTTTGATCAACCATTACAGCAAGTGGCACCTGGAACACCTCATGCACCCATAGTATTGATTCCAGGGAATGTTCCGGAGGAGACGGAGGAGGATCGAGAGGAGGATCCGATGGAACATCCTGATCATATTCCTTTAGGAGACGAAGGGTGCAGTTTGTTGGAGAAGGGGTTGTTGTATCCTCTCCAGACACATCTTCCGGGGGTGTGGGAGTTTACACTGGACTCCCCAATGAATTTTTGTAGTGGTGACAAGCTTATGATGTAGTTTTAGGAAAGAGTGGTAATTTTAGGTTAGTCTGACTTAGTGGCTACTGAGAGCCATCTTTTGAGTAGTATTTTCAGACTCCCACTATGACGTAGTTATGATATTTCAGATAGTGTAAAATATGTGTGACAAGTAGATGGTGACCTGGTAAGAAAAAGGTCTGTTGTAAAATGTTGAAGCATATGTAAAATATATATAGTGATGTATATTATTTTACGAGTGTTTGTTTTGTGTACAGTAATAAGAAAAAAGAAAGAAAAAATTTCATCATTTTTTTTAGAAGTATAGGGAATTAGAAAATGAATCTTGTTTTCCGAAGGAAACCAACAACTTAATATTTTTATTTGGTTTGATGTTTGAATAATGTTACATAAATGTGATACCTGAAAATGGGGTGTCGCATTAGTATGCATTTAACACCCGGGTGCCGACTAGGGCGGGGAGTTGTCGCCGGTGCAAGAAGGCATGGACAAGGAGCGGCTCCTGGCAGGCTTCTAGGCGGAGGGACACATGAATGAACCGATTACACACCCGAATGAGAGGGATCCTAAGACTGTGTAGGTATGGGATTATACAGTTGAGAAAGGCTTATATGAATTGATTGGTACTACCTATACCAACAAGATGCATCTTCTTTTCGGGACCCATCATTAAGAACTCCACAGTGAAGAGTGCTTGACTTGGAGCAATTCTGGGATGGGTGACCTCCTGTGAAGTTTTCCCAGGAAGCGTGTGAGTGAGGACAAAGCAGGCTGAAAAGACTCGTGTTGGTCTGTAGGGTCAGTCGTCAATCCATAGAGCAGCCAGGGATGTTACAATTAGAAAAAAAAAATCGGAACGCGACTTGGTACTCTACTTTTTTGGTAATGATATAAATAAATTCATAAAAATTATTTCTTTTGCGGTCATTCTCAATATGGAATGTCAAAAGGGGTCAGAAGACCTTGTATTGTGAGGGGATCGACAATAAATTGGATGGTGTTGATGTAGTAGATAACCAACAGTGGAGAGGAGTTAACTATTGAGGAAGGTAAGAAGCTTAGTCCATGTGACCACACGGGATAGGATGTTGGGATTATAGTCTCTATATCATTTTATTTTTTAATTATATTATTATAATAATTTTATACTATTTAAGTATTTTATATTTTTGGTCAACTAAGCATGCCATTTGGGTGTCAGATGGCTAGATGTACGTCACATCATCAACTTATGTTAACTTTTGGATGACAACTTGACGGAGGGACCACTTTTGCACGATTACGAAGATAAGTCGACTAAGATCGCTCAAAAACATATGGGGGATGAATTTCACCAAATTGTAAAGGATGGGGACGAAAAGTGCATTTACGCTGAAATGTCATTTTATTTTTATTATCTCCTTTATTTAATAAAAATAATTAAAATTTGACAAAAATAAACCAAATATTTTTTATTTTTGAGATGATAAATAATTTAAAACAAATTAAAGTATCAAATTCGATAATTATTTTAAAATAAATAACTTATAGATATAATTTATCTAAAAATAACATTTAAATGTGTCATTATGTCATTTGATATTTATCAGCTAGTTCAACCACTAGTTTTACCAAATACTTCAAATCCAATCAACTAGTTTATTCGCTCTCTGCTATAAACTTATCCTCTATCAGCTACCTTATCTGTTATTTGCTAGTTTTTATCAAACAGAGCCTTACTCCCTCGTCCTCTCACAATATTTCACGACTCTCACCAAATACCGCATTTATAAATGCCCAAAGTAAACAAAGAAAACAATTAGTGTGCTAGCAAGTAAAGTCTTACCTTTTTCAGTTAGCAATGACAACCACAACACACTTTATCATTTTGATGAATGTTTACACCATTGTTTTAGTTTCAAGCAAAAACAATGCCTTGATGTTACCCAAGTTTTAATCCATTCTAGTATTTGGGGATTCGACGGTTGACTCGGGTAACAACGACTACATCATAACATTAGGTAAAGCAAATCATGTGCCTTATAGCTAGAATTTCCCTAGTCTTGTGCCCCACTGGTATATTCTCCAATGAAAAATTGATTCTCGACCTCCTTGCCTTTGTGTTGAACATCAAAGATACAATCCCTCCTTTCCTGGACCCTAAACCTATCAAATGAACAACTTCTAACAGGTGTTAACTTTGAATCTGGTGGATCAGGCTACGATGATATGAGTGTAGCTGTAATAAGTACCGGAGCAATAACAATTCCCAAGCAAATTGAATTCTTCAAAACTTATATAGAAAAACTTAAGAGAATTGCAGGGGAAGAGAAAGCTAAACAAATAACTAGAGACGTTCTAGTTATTATTAGTGCAGGAAGCAATGACTTTTTTTTTTCAATTTTTATGACCTCCCTATTAGAAGGATGATGTTCAAATGGATCGGTACCAAGATTGTAACACCCCCCCTTAGGCATTACATGGTGAAGACGTGCGGAAAACAACTTAAAATAAAAAGGCTCATTATTTTCAGAAAATATTTACTATGTTTTGCTTGAAAACGGTTATAACCATAATTTTTTCTTGGCATTTTCGCAAGGTTGAACGTACATTATCACGATAAAACAACATTCCACCAAAATTAATAAAATTACATTTACTCAATAGATAAGTAGATTTCTGATCATAATTTAAAACATCCATAAATAAAATTCATAGTCATACAGTAATCCAAAAAAAGACTCTAAGAGCCATAATATAGATAACTATGACCTTCTCCAAAATAAAATTGACTCGATAGACTAAGCTGGTCGTACCGTGAGATTCTTACTAGAATAGACCCCCATGGTCATTCCAATTACTTAACCTTCTTCAAAAGTCAGGACCAATCCCTCCGAGTGGGGCAGAGAACCCCTAGGCATCATCTGCAGTCACGTAGTAAAGTACAACAACAAAGCCATAAAACTGATATGTCGCAAAGGTGAGATACCGACAAATGAGTTTTATCATGATAACTACATGTGCGACACACAGATAATAATATATACATTTATATACAACACATAAATTCTCAAGATAATCATAATGTTCTAAACAATGGGATTCATACCCGACAATCATCGCAATTTGTAAAAATACATGACACTTCAACGTCCATCATCTAATTTTGATATTTATTCTCTGGAGATCCTACCTTCCCTTTGTCGAGCAGTATAGGCTTCAATATCCCCATAACACAATTGTTTCCGTGAGATAGGCCTCTCGATTTAGATCCGAGCTCCAATTTTTCAAGGGTATCACACTCCATGGGGTAGTACCTGATTGTGTACATCCACGTTTGGCAGTCGTTATGTCCACGACACGAGGTTGCAAGGCCCCGGCCTTTGTGGTTCACTGTAAGACCCTTCTTGGGTGTTGCATCGTAAGTGATATTTTAAGGCCGAAAAGTAGGTTAATTAAAATTGGCTATAAAAAATGGGGTAATTTTTTCCCCATTTTCGCAAGTCGTGAATATAACTACTTTGTTTTAAATGAATGGATAATAAAATATTCCATTATCACAATTTTAGGGTCATGAGTTCGAAAATCATTTACATAATACTCAACCCGATTCATAAACAGAAATCATAGAATGTGCAGACTCAACATAAAGATGTGGAGTCGCAACTCCTAAAATATAAGATACTTGGAGGCATAGCTCCATAAACAGTTACATTAACTCCCAAACATACCCAGCTGGCCAAACTAAAATATAAAAGACCATCCTTTCTCGTTCATCGTGAGAAGGGAAAACCCAACTGACGAGATCTAGTGGAAACTCTATTTGAGTTCACTACCGACGTCGTCACAAAAGACTCTACTGGAGTTACTGCAACAATAACTCTCGAACCTGTAACGCCCTTCCTCAGGGCATTACTTACGTAACACATGCGAAATTTAAATTAAAAGGTAATTTACTGGTTGCTTTCGTAAAATTTGTTTTCTCTTAAGTCAGAAAACTGGGGTATAAGATTTTCTTCTATAGGGATAACCCTGAAATCCATCATACATACATTTAAAACGTAAAGTCACGTTCGTAACAAAGTTACCATGACATACAACATTTCTATAAGTTTCCATTTTCGAAAGAAAAAGTTTAAACTTCAGATGAATGTATATAACACTACATTCACGGACCCCTTTAGATATACAACCCAACTCATACTCCTAAGCTGGTCATTCTATCAAATATTCATTGGAGAGACCCCAATCAGAATACTATCCCAACCTCTAACACTAGGTCTTCAATTGACTTAGATAGACTCCTCTACAACATCGGCACTAGAGTACCAAGGTACTACAGCAAAACCCGAAGAGACCTGATATAATTGTAAGAGTGAGATACCATCATAAGATATATCCCACAACAACCATATACATGATACATACATCACAGAATCATATAAGCAGTTAAATCATGCATATACACAATATAATAGTGTTATATCAAAGGGCATCAAACCTGCACAGTCAATCTTTCGAAGATATGCATGGCACTTCAATATCAGGCTCTAACTTAATCTCATGAGATCTCAACACCGTTTTCCCTGGAGAAGTATTAGAGTTGGTCAATCTCTAGCCCATCGGGCAGTTGCCTCCTTACCCTCATGCATAAGGTCTCAGGACGAGCAACGTCACATGTGCCTCTTCACTCGGTTTACATGGACAGACTCCCCAGATACCACCTTGTATCTGTTATATATCAAAAGCACGTCTGCTCGGGGAAATGCACATGAGAAAATATTTTTATTTAAAAGGTTTTCTTTGTGTGTTCATTCTTTTCACTGTCGCAGCCCGAAGCTAACGACTTAAATCATCATTTCCCCATCACTTGAAAACTCAGAAGCATAGGACCCATAGTCCGAATGCTCAATCACAATGCCCAAGACCGTGGCCACAGTCAAGGGTTGTGGTCGTAGAAAACAACCTTCACCTTTAATCATGTTCATTACACGCGGTTAGAATACACAGTCCAACATAGCGCGATTAGGACCTAAGTCCATAACATCATAACCAGGACTCGTAGTCTCGAATTCACACTGATTCAAGATCATGTGCACATCACTGAATACTAGAGGCGACGTCTCGCGTACTAGATTCTCTTTCTTAAGTACTTATTTTTCGTTCAGTGAAAAACAAATTCAAAACCGAATCCTCAATAACCTATCCAGGCTATCGGAAAGTTTCTAAAATATTTAGGAAAAACCTTTTCTTTGAAAATCTTTTTATAAAGCATCTTTGAAATTCTTTTATCTTTGAAATATTTTCCCCAATAGGATATTGCCAAATAATCTTGAAAGTTTTCACTTGAAGACACATAGTTCGAAAAAGATTTTTCTTTTGTATAACAATAGTACACCAACATCATTTCAACATTTAAAACAAGTACTTTAAGTTTAAAGAGCTTTTGGAAAAGAACACCAATCCCTTCATCTTCAAGGCTTATTAAGGTTTTTAATCCTTATTTTGGTTGAGAACAGACGCACGTCTGGCTTAGCAAACTTTCCATCCACAACAGTATATATATATCATCAGTGCAAAGCTAATATCACAGTTGAAAGCAGTTCATCACATATATGCATTATATCATTTAGAACAAGTACAGATCAACATCAGATAATAGCACAACAGTTAAGTACATTAGATAATCAAGTAAGCTCAATCAACATATAAGTATCCAGTTAAACACCTACACACATGCATACAGTTATTGAATATCTTTAGGAAATCCCCTCTTACCTTAAGAAGTTAAAAGAATGGGAGAAAATAAACGGTTTTGCGGACGTTCTTCAAGGTTGGTTAGGAGGCAAGTCTAGGTTTCAAGACACAAGGTTCAAAGGATTAGAACTCAACCAAGAACTTAGGTTTAGAAGTTTCCAAAACATATGCAACTTAGGGATTTATGATCCTCAAGTGCTAAGAGTTTAAAACATGATTACTTAAAACAAAGTTGAACAAAAATCCCACCAAGTTACACCTTGATGGAGATTCGGCCTTGACCAATAAAATAGGCTAGGAACATTTAAAATTTCCAATCTCTTTGGTTTAGCATCCATTAATAGTAAGGAGCTCAAAACCATGATCACTTTGGAAAATGAAAAACGAAACACCCTAGGTCCATAACCTTTAAGATTCGGCCATCCTTGGGTTTTTATGATAAAAATCTTTAAATTCTTCCAATCTCTTAGACCTTTTAGCATCCAATAATTTATGGAGCTCAAGCCTATGATCATCTTGAAAGCAACATATGATTATAAAGAATTAAAGTATAATAACATAAGTAAATAAATGACATAAACATAAATGACATAAGGTAAATGACATAATGTAAATGACATAAAATAAATGGCATAAATATAAATGACATAAAAGTAAATGACATAAAGTAAATGACATAAAGTAAATGACATAAAGTAAATGACATAAAGTTAATGGCATAAATATAAATGACATAAAAGTAAATGACATAATGTAAATGACATAAATATAAATGGCATGAAAGTAAATGACATAAAAGTAGAGTAAAAAAAATCTTTAACTTTCCAATCACTTTAGACATAGCATCCTTTAACATAAAGGAGCCTTGGTCCATGCTCATTTTGGGAAAACAAATCTTTAAACTTTCCAATCACTTTAGACATAGCATCCTTTAACATAAAGGAGCCTTGGTCCATGATCATTTTGGAAAACAAATCTTTAAATACAAACTCAAACTTGTAAAAGTTGAAACAAGATCCATCAAAACCATAGGCATGGTTCGGCCTCATTAGAAAGTAGAGGTTAGGAAACTTTTTTTTACACAACCTTTTAGTATGTTAAACTACAAGTAAATACAAGGTCTTAGAAATTGGTTTCAACTCAAAAGGAGTTTTCTACCATTTTTGAGAGATTTTTGAAGATAAAAGCTCATAAATGACATAAAGAAGAGACTTTAGAAAAAGATGAAGTTTTTAAAGAAAAGAATACATGAGAGTATTAACCTAAGAAAGAGGAACAACTTTGATGAAGAACACTTAGTGAAAAGAAGAAGAAAAACTAGAGCTTTGGAAGGTTGAAGTTAAGAAAAAGATGAAAACTTAAGGGTTTTAATGGAGTAGGAGAAATGAAAGTGATGAAGTGAAGTTGATGAGTGATATTTATAGAGGGAATGGGGAAGTGCACGGCCTTGAGAGGGAGAAGAAGAAAGAAGATGAGTTTCTTGAAGAGAGGTTTAAGAGTTAATGTGACGTGAGGTGATTGGAGAGAGAAATTTGAAAAGTAGGATTTTGGAATGACATAAGGATTTTCTCTTTCCTTAGGTGTGTCATAGGCATTAAATAAGACTTCCCATCAAGCCTTTTCTCCTCCTTTAGGGTTCTTTAACTGCTTAAATACGTAACCGGGTGCACATCCGATCGTATTTTCTGAAGGTTTCGCCCCGATAAAATACTATATTTTATTCCCGGACAACAAAATTCGAAAATTTACCAAACCTACACGAAACATCATAAAAACACTAACTGTCTCGTCCACGAATTAAAATTTTGTTTCTAGCTCAGCAAACTTGTACCGGTAGTGAGAACACAGACCGGTTTTTGTCTGAATTTTCGACCGAAAATTTTACTGTGACTTCATACGGTAAAACAACATAAGAAAATGATTTTATTTAAAATAAAATCATCCTCTAGATTTTATCAAAAATAAATACATTAAAGCATGTATTTACTGATAAAGAAGCTTACGAAAAACAGGGTGTTACGGGAACCAAAAACCTTTCCTTTTCCAAGAGGAAAAACATGGTCTACGAACCATCGACATGATGAAAGACGTCCACTAGAAATTCCACCAAAGCGTCCACAAGCTCGAACATCAATTAACTCCCAAGCGACATCTTGACGTCTCAATCTTCTCAAAAAGAGTACAAAAGGCACATAGCCAGCCTAACATAGGCAATATAAAAATAAGGAGGTGAGATTTCCATTTATCTTACACATAAGGCGGACATGCAAGGTGGTATGACTCTCGTGCACGTACAATTAACAATTATCAATCATATCTACACTCATAACAAAACAATAATGTTTCACGAAAACATGACCACAAAGACCGCATTTTCCTAGATAGAAGATATCTAAGATTTGAGGAATCACCTCTGAATTCCTATACCATGGTTTTACGAACAATCGGAGAGAGTGGTTCGGAGGATTGTTCCAGACTATGCTAGCCTTAGGCATTAGAACACGTAAATAGTAATCGTCAGCACATTGACTTTTTGGGAACATCCTACATTACCAGAAAACACGTAGCATCTAGTTGAGTATGTCGGTGCATTGCAAGATCACCGCACCATAGAAGGATCTACCAACTTAGCCCTTGTGAGTATTTCATACCCCGACATCCCCTAGTATCAATATATCGTCATTATGGAATTTTCACCCGCATTAAAGTGTTAGCTCGATCTTCTAGGCACAACGGTCTTACAGAACATAGTTTCACTATGTATTTAGGTAAACTTTGCCAGAAAGATGCGTTCTTCTAGTCTATCCACCCAGATGACCTCTTGATTCCAACGGAATCTATTCAACGTGCTTTATCGAGATCTTGACTGTTCTTAAGTCCGAATCACCGGTACTTAACCTCGAGCTAACATTCTTAAGTAACCTTTCATCTTTGTGCAAAGGTATTTTAAAACACTGGATTAACAATCCTAGCACGTTATGAGATTGGATCACAAATCCAATTATTTATTTCTTCGCACTTTTCTAATTGAGTCTTTCTCTTGGCTTTAATGAAATCAAATACTTCTGAGTCCATTAAATCTTATGGATATATGGATAATAAATCATCCATACTATATGACATAAAGCAAAATCATTTTGAAATCAAGTTCTATCAAAGTGCTAAATCCCTCAAAGCATTTTTCTTTGAAAATCCTTAAAAACACTTAACGACGGTTTCACCGTTTTTTACTGAATATAAGCCTAAAAGCCTTACTTTTGAAAATATGGTTCTTCACCTCAAATCTATTATTCTCCTAGGTTAAAATACTCTTATGAACAAGTTGAAATATTGAGTTTACAGTGACATTCTCATTTACACAAAATTTCTGAAAACTTGTCCAAACGCTCGTTAAGTTAAAAATCACATATTTTCTTGTTCAACGATTTTAAACACTAATGGTCCAAAACTCATTTTGGATACTTAGACCACTTAATTAAGCATGAAAAACAGTGTCTCTCTATCCAGATATAAATATTTTCGAAAATTGCAATTTAGTCCTTAAACTTTCATTAATTGCAAAAAGGTCCTTATTCACTTAAAACCTTATAACTTTTTATCTAAAACTTCTAATTACACCAAATCAACTTCTTTAGAAATGACTTTAAGTTATCAATAATTTTCCAAAAAATTATATTTTTGGGTCTCATATTTTCCAATATTTGCAAATAGGTCCTTGATTATTAAAAAGTCCATAACTTTTTATATATCAATCCAAATGACCTCAAACCAATTTATATGGTTTCATCTCATATAGGACTACAATCTTAACACAAAATAATATGAATTTCAGTGAAGCCACTAAAATTCTCAGAAACTGTATTTTAGTCCCTAAGGACTCAAAAAATCATATCTTTCAATATATACATCCAAATCAATCCAAACCAATTTCTATGTTCTTATAAATTCATTCAATCCTCATCAAAATTATTCAAACTATTCAAATCAACATGAAATCCATTTAAATAGCCAAGGCCGAATGGCCCAATAATGATCATGGTAGGCAAATTTTCATGTTAAATCAAATAAACAACCATCAAGTATCCAATTAGAAATCGTTGAGTCAAGATCAACATATATCAAAATCAAGCATCAACCAAATCCTCCAAGAGTATCACACACATATAAAACAATAAGTCACACACTTATGATTTACAAGACCATTTACACTAAATAACACTATATAAACCATCAACATATCTACTTTAAGGTAGGATAGTGGTAATCTCCCCCATACCTCTTGTAGATCACTTGAAGATCAAACAAAAACAAGCTAAACCACACAAGGTATGCCACTGTTTTTTCCACCAAAACCTAGCCCTGAACAACCAACATGAAAACAAGTTAAAGAATGAAGAAAATCACCTAAACCCATTCGAGCATAGGTTCGGCCAAGTCAAGAAGAAATAGCTAGGGATCTCTAAATTTTTCAAGCTCTTGGATGATGAAAATATAAGTCATATGGAGATCATAGAAATTGATATCACATTAAAATGATTTTTCTATGATTTTCTAGCATTATTTGAAAATCTAGATCTAAGAATAGAAATAGGTGAAAAACTTGATGAACATGAAGATTGATGGATGATTTATGAAGCTAAGATGATTAGGAATAGGTTCCTCACCTTAGAATGAAGAAGTTTGATGAAGGAAATGAAGAACAATGAAGAACTTATCAAGAACACAAATGGTGTTCTTTAGGTTTTTGTGAAGAAGAAGTGTAATAGGAAGAAAATGAAATGTGTTAAGTGTGGGGGACTTGGGCTGCATCAAAATGAGAGTTTGAGTGAATGAGGAGTTGTTTAATTGGTTTAAATGAACCACAATTGAGTTTACTTGACCAAGGTTAAGTTAGAAAATAATATAAAAACCTAACTAGAGTTAATTAGTAACCTAACTATGATTAATTGGTAATCATGGTTAAAAAATATGTGGCCAAGAATGAATGTTGGTCTGACTGATTTTTCACCACATCTTATGAGTGATCCCTGACTCATCGATCCTATCCATTAGCGGTTCCCAAAAATCCCGTATTCAGCTCCGTCTTTTACCCGATTTCGGTTTTTGAGAGGAAAATGATGAAATGAAAGCAAAATGAAATAGGTATGGTTCAGTATATATGGATGCACGAAATTGAGGATATGTGGAAGGTTTACAACCATGTAAAATGAGTGGTTAAGAGTGCGTAGATGTGTCTTGTTAATAACCGCGAAAGCTTGGAGGTATTTTGGTCATTTTACCTAAAAGTCATGATTACTAGCATTTAATGCTCATAAATGCTTGGTGACTCATCCTCCATGGGTCATCATGTATGACTCTTGTCCCTATCTCTTGATAGGTCTCTGCAGTTCCATTTTCGACTCCGTCGGTTTCCCGATTAAGGTTTTTGTCTGTTTTTCGACCAAAAATTTTCAAAATAACCAAACTCGTTGGAAATATATTTTAAACATAAACCATTTCGTTCACGAGTCAAATTAGGTTTTCTAATCATTAAAATCTTACTGTCAGTGAAAACACCGACTGTTTTCCATCCAAACTTTTACCAAAATTCATCCCAATAAACATAATATTTTATTTCTGATCAGAAATTTGGAAAGTAGGATTCATCACGGACATAATATAAAAAAATCTACAAATTTCATTTTCGGGTCAAATTAGGGTTTTCTGCCGGTATAAAATTCTATTGTCAGTTAAAAACACAGATCGATTTCCGTCTGAGTTTTAAACCCAGCTTCTAACCAAAGCTTCCTACCAAAGAGTAGGATCTAGATATGATTTTGTTTTCTCCAAAATCATTTCCTAAGTCTCAAATAAAATATAAACTTATATATATATATATATATATATATATATATATATATATATATTTATATATATATATATATATATATTGAAGAGCAGTAAAAATCGGGATGTTACACTCACGAACCCGGATGTCCCTAATAGACCCATTTTGGTTTTGAATTCCCCAATTTGTCAATCCACCCTTTGTGGATTGTAGCTCGATAACACAATGGCACATCTGTCAACTTGGCACGTCTGCCAACAAATGCTTGTAAAACATTTACTCTCATTACTTTTCTTTTTCTTTCATTCTTTCTTTGTCAAGGCTCAAAGCTCACGACTATTCTTACTTAGGTATCAAGCCCGTTCATTCTTAACACAGGGCACGTAGTCCGAGTGCTCAATCATGAAACCCTATACCGATGCATCAGTCCCAGGTTCACAGATATGGGGCACGAAGTCGATCACATCACATCAAAATACACAAGTCCCCCATGGGCAACACGGATGAATGATCTACAAGTTTTTCTCACGAAACACTAGAATTCCGACATCTCGGCTACTAGGTTCACTTTTCTCTTTTCAACGTCGTTTTCGTTCTGTGAAACAACAAATACCAAAAACAAAACTTCTGAAACTTATCCAAGTTTATCGGAAATATTTTCGCTGACTTAAAATTCTTTTGCAGAAAATCTTTTCCACTGAAATTCGTTTTATAAAACGTTAAATCACAACGTATTTCAATTTTTCTCAAATTCATTTACTTTTGAAATATTTTCCGAAAAACACATCAAATTCTTGAAAATAATTTCTGAAACTTTTTCTCCAAAACAATATGTAACACCACCCTTGGGCATTACTTTGTGAACACGTGCGAAAATAAATTAAAATAAATTTGCTGGTTACTTTCTGAAATTGATTTACTTTAAGTCAGAAAATCTGGGTATAAAAAAATTTTCTTCTTCACACTTCGGAAGATTATGATACACACAGTAAAAAAGTACGTCTACACTGTACTTAACAACACATATACAACAATTTCTTTTTTTTTTAAACAAACCTTCTTCAACATACAATTTTTTTCTTAAAAATCTTTTCTCATAAAGCGTACGAAAATTATCAAGACACACATATTAAACTTCTTAAAACAGACATCCTCAAACACAAACCTAAGCTGGTCACTCTACAAAACACCTAATGGAAGAACTCGTAGTTATCACCACTATTACCAACCTCTTCAAGGATCGAGATTAGTATCCCCGATTGAAGTTAAGACTTCCTCTGCACCATCTACTACCAATACCAAGGTACAACAACAAAACGAGTAAAACCTGATATATTATAAGGACGAGACACCGATATATGGATATAAGCACGATAACTACAGGTGTTACACACAAAAAAGCATATAGGCATATATAGTCATACAACATAAGCTTCCCAGAAATAACAAGTAATTTACCAATGGGTTTCATACCCGAACAATCATTGTCATTTACAAAAGATTAATGACACTTCACAATTCAACATCTAATTTTTATACCAAATCTCCGGAGATCCCGACGCCGTGTAAAATGAGCTGATCAAGCTCTTAAATGGCACATTGTCAACAAAAGAACAATGGTCAACATCATAATGGCACATAATCCAAACTCCCGGCACAATGGTCAACAAAACAAATGGCACATGGCCCAAAACTCCCGGCACGATGGTCAACAAAACAAATGGCACATCGTCCATTAAGGCACAATGGTCAACTTTACATGACGCATTGTCCGTCAAGGTACAATGATCACCGCGATAAATAGAATATTTATCGTTAAAAACACATTGTCCATTAAGGCGCAATGGAAAGTCGTGTCATGAATACCTTGTCTGTCAAGATATCATGATAAATCAAGTAGGCATGTCTGCCGAGTAATGGATATAAAACATTTTGTTCTGTGAAATACAAGTTCAAAACCAAAACCTCCATAACTTATGCAAGTTATCGGAAATAACACCGTTGAGTAACACTCATTTACAGAAAATCTTTTCTCTTATTACTCTTTTATAAAACGTCAAATCATATTGAAATCCATTTTCTTTTGGAAACTCCTTTTCCCGAAATAAGGTCAAATCTTCGTAAAATCATTTCTAATATAAATTCCTTTATAAAAGCATCAAATTACTAAGAAACTCATTTTCTTCTAAAAATCTTTTTCCGAGAAACTATAGTTCTTGAAAAAGAGGAGATCTTAAACTAAATCCATGTGTGAATGATTACTACTATTTTTAAGAATGCTTGCTGTAAATATTTTTGGAATTAACCGTCATTTAGTATTTTAAAAACGTTTAAGTCAAAATTTGACTTTTCCCCTTAGAAAAATTTTCTAAGATAGAAAATAAGTTATTTTTGAAGATTATTTTCTCATAATAAATTTTTATAATATTTTGGAATTTCACACGTAAAAATTAGCAGTGCTAAAATAATTTCACGATTAGGTCCTCACTGTGACTCATGGATCACTCGTACACCGTTAAATCATTAAAATAATCGTATTTCAACTATTTCTCATTTTCATCAAATCAAATATTTAAATGATATTATATCCCAATATTTCTCAATTAAATATTGAATATTCTTCATGAAGCTTTTATCTGATTAATTAAATAAGAACTGACCACTGTCAGGCTTCTCAATCAACAATTCACATCATCAAATATTTCACATCAATGCTATAGTGGATAATACAGTTCATATCATGTATTAAAACATATTATAACTCATAATTACAGATAATCAAACACAAATAAAATAACAGCTTAGCACAGAATTAAACAACCACCACGAATCTCAACCAAATATTACAAATCATACACTAAATCACATCAGGAAAAATCCCTCAGGTAAGCTCCCCTTACCTCTTGAAGTTTTCCTTACGATTAGAGCTTCGTCGAAAAATCTGAAAGTCGGTAGCACATGTACCCGATACCAAAGTCATCCTTCAACAAACCACAATAATAATCATTAATCAAACAATCAAAACACTCCTATTTCCTATGTATGGTTCACGGCCATGAGGTAATCATTTGGATTAATGATATCCTCAAGCACTTAAAACACAAGATCAATGATCATAGTTTAAAAATTGAAACAAAATCTTCTAACTCCAATACGAGCTAGGTTCGGCCAAAATATGAAACATAGGCTAGATATTTGATTTTAATTCAATTGGATTCAATACATATAGGTAATTGAAAGATTAAATCAAGTGTCAAATTCTAAAAATTGAACCAAAATTTCCTCCACCCTCAAAATGAAGGTTTCGGTCACTTTGAAAGAAAATAACCAGGGATTGATTTTGATTTCAAGTTTTTAGATCTAGCAAGTAGAAGTATTAAATAGACTAGATCAAGTGTTACTTCACAAAAATTGAAGCAAAACCCATAAACTCCCTTTAAGCTTAGTTTCGGCCAACACTAGGAAAATAGGAAGGGAATTTTCTTTTGATTCATGCTCTTGGATCATGTATTTAAAGATGATTACAAGATCATAGAAATTGGTTTCATGATCATAGTATTTTTCTACAATTTTCTAGAGATTTTCAAACTTCTAGATCAAAGAATGAAATAAAGATGATCATGCCATAAACTTGAGAAATACATGAAGAATAGAGACAAGAATGATCAGGAGTAGAGAGTTTACCTCTTGAAGATTGAAGAAAAACAAGTGAAATGATCGAACCCAAGCAAGATCAAAGGATGTTCTTATGAGTTTAAGAGTTAAGTTTAGAAATAGGAATGAAATGAGGGGTGTTCTTAAAGGGTGTGGACTGCGCACATGAGGGATCAAGGAGCAAGGGAGTTTGTCACATAAGGACCAAGGCACAAATATTTTGAAGGACCATTTTGCAAAATTCTAAAATCTTAAATACCAATTTGCAATTTCCTCTAAGTTAGTCATGATGATTCATGACTCCATGCATGACATCACCCGCATGGGTTTGTCTCATGTGACTCATTGGTATTATCCGTTAGTGGTTCCCGAAAATCCCATATTCAGCTCTGTTGCTTCCTCGATTTCGTATAACGCCCGCATAATATATATTATTTCAAATTTTAAGTGAAAATTTTTAAAATAGCCAAAGTTGTTGGAAACTCCATAAAAACCCTAAACATTTTGTTTACGAGTCAAATTTAGGTCTTTTGAGCAGTAAAATCTTACTGTCAGTGAAAACACAGACCGGGTTCCGTTTGAACTTTCAACCCAAAATTTAACCGTAACTATCTACGATAAAGTAGAGTATAAATATGACTTTGGTTTATCCAAAATCATTTTCTAAGTCATAGTTAAAATATAAACATTTATTTATATTTATACCGATCTTAGAAAGCAGAAAAATCGGGGTGTTACACAATAAAACTATTTCACATAGTCTCATTGTAAATAACTTTTCTAAATTATTTCTCGTTTAGAATAAAATTGTTTTGTGAATCAAATGGCTTTTCTTTTTCGAAAAAGTTTTTCACCATAAATATTAACATAATTTTGAAACTTAATTCATTGTAATTACTATTTATTTTCTTTTTGAATTTATTTCGGAAAATTATTGTAAATGAAATTTTTTCACTCTTTTGTCCTCACTAACACTCATTGATTTACACTTCACCGAAATATCATTAAATATAATTATTTCAACATTTTCTTCCACTTTCATAAATCAAACACTTAATTTTCTCCTCAAGCTTTTTAAAGCTTATTCCTTAATTACAATTGGAAGAAATGAAGTTAAGAAAATAAAATGGTTAAGTGTTTAGGAGGGGGGAGGCCGTGTAAGATTGGGGGGTATTTTAGTCCAAGATTTTGTGGGACAAAGTTGGCATTCCATTGAAAGTTCAAAGATAAAATGGACTTTTCACATAATGTAATCATGACATGGTGAGTCACACCATGACTCACCATGGTGACTCACTAATCATGAGTCATCCATTATCAGGTCTCTGCAGTTTCGTATTCGGCTCATTCGTTTACCCAATTTAAATTCTTTCGCGTGTTTTCTTTAAAATTCATCTGAATAAAATATAACATTTTATTTTTGAGCAAAAATTAAAAAATAACCTGTATCATTGAAAAAATGATATAAATCTAAACCGTTTCATTCTTGGGTCAAAATTAGGTTTTCTAATCAATAAAATCTTACTGTTGGTGAAAACGCAGACCGGTTTCAGTCTGAATTTTCAAACCAAAATTTAATCAAAAACTTCTACTATAAAATAGAGTCTAAATATTACTTTGTTTTATCCCAAATCATTTTCTAAGTCTCGGATAAAAATATAAACAGTTAAAATTCTACCGATATTGAATAACAGTAAAAACAGGGGTGTTACAAAGATTATCCATAGGATAGGCTTCAAATGTTCATCAAGGTAAACAAAAATCTATTATTATTAATTTATTATACTTCAAATATTGATATTTTAAATTAATTAACAAAAAGAAAGTCATTATTATCACGAAATAAATATAGACATCGTTTTTGGCTGGATGGAAATGGAAGAGAGTGGAGAGATTTTTTTTCATATTTGGTTCAATTTTTTGGAAGGGGGCCGAGGTGAAGGGAATAGAGGTGATGAAAGTCCATCCTCACTCAATTCTGGTCCCCCCTCAAATGTTGGAGGATTTGGAAGGGAGAGGGAGGGGATTTAAAACATTTTAATGCATTGACTAAAATATCCTTACTTATGTATTTTGAAATCTAAAATTATAAGGATGTAAAAGTAAATTAATTTTAAACTCTATCTCCTCCCCTTGTGAACCAAACATGAGTAGTGTTATGTCTCCTCACCTCCACCAAAATCTCCCTCCTTCCCTCCTCTCAATCAAACACAATATCTAATTAAAATATCTCATCTCCCATTCTATCTTTTGAACCAAACACACATGAGTAGTTAGGAGTTACTATTGACTTAGGCTCTATTTGGTAAAAAATAGCGGATAGCGGATAAGCTAGATAATAGCGGATAACGGATAATCTAACTGATAATAAATAGTTGATAAGCTAGAGGATTCGATTTGATGAGTTTAATAAAACTATTAGTTGAACTCGTTGATAAATAAAAATGACATAAAATGACATGTTTGTATTTTTTTATATAAATTATATATATAGCAGTGGTCTTGTAATGTTGCTAATGATAATTTTTTTTTGACAAAGCCAATGATGAATGTTGTGCCGTTATGTTAATAATGTAATTAAATCCTTATAATCGATCCAATTAATTACATCACTCAAATTTTCAATAATTTATTTCCTTTTTGGATTTTAAATTTTTCTAGGGAAACAAATTATTTTTCTTTTCTATTAAATTTTGATGATTGATTTCAATAAATTTAACTAGTCAATCTTTTGATAATTTATTTAAATATTCAAAGTTTAAAAGGAAAAAAATCAACATTAATACCCGTTAAATCCATATTCAATCATTATTTTTCGTTCAAAATTGTCTTTTATGTTTTTTTCCCTCTTTAAATTTTTTTTCATAAATTTTAAAGGTCAAATGAATGACAAAATATTTTATGATTTTAATTTTAAACTTTTTTTTTCAAATATTAATAAATGTTAGGACTAATGAACTTTTTGATCCCTATAAAATAGGGTGACTTTTGGTTTTGGTCCCTCCAATTATTTTTCTTATGATCCAGTCCCTTATTGTTTATAAATTTTCTAAATAGTCCCTGTAGTCAGATACCTCAGCCTAAACTGATGATGTGGTACAAAAATATTAATTTTATATTTCACGTAGGATGCTTGGTGGATAATTAAAATAATATTAAATAAAATGAATAATAAATATTATATGTTATTATTTTTTATCTTGTTTAATTATTATATTTTATGATTCTAATTATATTAATATTTTATATTTATATTTTTTATAAATGTTATCCTCATTAATGGTTAAATCATAAGAATCAAACTTGAGCCAAGAGTTTGTACCCAAAAAAAAAACTTGAGCCAAGATATTAATAAAAGTTTTTTTGATAAACGTAAATTGTTGTATTTATAAAGAGTACTCCGAGTACTCTAACCCATATGCATTGTTTTCACATAGATCCAACTAATGTAAATTAAATACTACCCTAAAGAAAAGATAGTATTACTTCAAGATAATAATAAATTTAAACAAGCTAAATATTACTTCAACCGTCATGTAAATTATTTTTGGATAGTAGTAATTAATTAGTTATTAATTGAGGCCTAATTCAATTTCTCTCTATCTCCTCTTGCTTTGTACTGTAACTTTTTTGTGTACTACTTTTGTTTTGGTGTACTACTTTTTTTTTATAAGATAAAAGTTTAGGTGAGTTGGGTCCCGGGAGCTCACCAGGGCTAGGGCAGGCCTCAAGGCTCAAAGAGCGCTTATAGAGGTACTTACAGATTACCCACCAACGAGGTCCTCACATCGGCAATGGAATTCGATCTGACGACCTTTTGGTGTACTGCTTTGTAAGTAACTTAAGTGAATGTTTTTTTTGACTAAAAAAGATATTCATTCATTCAAATTGGTAAAATACATCGAAAACAACACAAATTCAACATCGCTAAAAATCGAAAAGGATGAATCTGTGAACAAACTCACAACACCCAGGTTAATAGCATAACACAGTAAAATACCTACAAATGTGACAAAATCAAAGTGACCGGAATACCCATGCCTCCGGATCTGTAATGTTGGCGCCTAAATCTTGATGGAATCTGTAATGGATCGAAGTTGATCTGGCAATTTAAACCAAACGAACACCGCAACAAGACGAGAAACCAAACGACGCCGTAACAAGACGACAAACAAAACACTGCAGCACGCAGACGACAAAAACACTAAAGAAAAACCAGATCTATGTGGAAAACCCACTTATTTAGATAAAAGGAGAGAGAAAACGATGTAGAGGGGTGAATCTAGGTCAAAAAATGACCCAAAACCACCCCCTTCTGGTGGATGAGGAAGAAGGAAAAGAGAAGTAGATGGAATGTTGAGAGAGAGAGAGAGACGGTTAGGGTTGTGTAACTTAGTTTATAATTGATTTAACTTAAGTGGGTGTTAGAGATTAATTTTAAAAACATAATTAAGAAAAAAATGTTATTAATTAATTGATATTTTTTTAATTAGTCACTATTCAATTAAAAAACCAAAACAGGAAAAGACAAAAAATTAAAAACAGGATTTTGGTCCAATGAGTATGAAAGTAATTGGACACTTATGACATGAGCTGTCTGTTTCTAATTTAAGAAAAGTTGTCATCTGCATGCACCATGCATCACCGCCATCTGTTAGATAAACATGCAGATTTGTTCTCCTATTAATAATTAAGAAAAAACTATTATTAATCAATTGATATTTTTTAATCAGTCCCTATTCAATTAAAAAAGCATCTGGATGCACCAACGCTGCCTTCTGCATGCACCATTGCTGCCATATGCATGCATGGCTTCCATCTGTTCCATCTGCATGCTGAAGTTAAAACCACTTTAACAAATTTGCATGCCATCTGGCATCTGCATGAACCATGCGTGGACCATCGCCCATATGCATGCTCTTTTTGTTTCCAATGCAAAATGGACAGAGAAAACGACTGGTTCATAAATTTTGCATGCACCATCGCTACAAACTGCATGATCATCCTACCACCCTTTGCATGCCCTCGGTGTAAAAATTAATTTTATCAAGGATTAATTACACTTTTGGTCCCTCAAGTTTTTCATTTGTATGATTTTGGTCCCTTAAAAATTTAATTGCACTTTTGTTTCCTCACACTACAACATTTTGTACATTAGGCAACATTATTCTTACCAACGCTTGAAAAACTGTTCCTAAAACATAGAATGAGCAACAATTTTGTTGTTGTACTCATTAATTTATATATTTTGTATATTTTTTAAAAGAACATTACAAAACTGTAGCTTATCTATGTTAGGCAACGATTTTAAAAACGTGGATGGATCAGAGACAATGGTTTTACACCGTGGACACTATTGACAACTACTTTTCTAATAATTAAAATTAAAATTAAAATTTAAAATAAAATTTAAAATAAAAATAAAATTAAAAATGACGCCCCCAAATATCTATTTCTTGCGCGCGCGGCAAATTCCCGCATTCTTTTTCGTAAGAGGTAGAGACCCGAACGTACGCTACCTCTGCCCTCAAACAAAATCCCCTCAATTTGAATCAGAGAGCTAGGGTTTTGATTTGATTGACCAAGGTAACCACACTTCCCTTGCAATTCTATCTATGTTTTCTCTTTCATTCTCTTTCTCGCTTGATTTGCTTCTCATACTTACTCTCCATTCTTCTTCTTTTGGAGATTTTTGTTTTTTGTAACATTCCGCAGCGTTGAAAGAGAGATTGGAAGAGAAGGTTCAGAGTGCCCCGTAAGAAGGTTCTTCCCATTCCCTGTTTCGTTTCATGCTCTCTCACGTCTCTCGTAACTCTGTCAGGTATGATCTTGAGCATTTGGCTCTAGTTTTTCTTCGTATTTTTTTTGATTGCGATAAAAACTGATCAGTTTTTGATTTTCGTTCCTTTGTCATCTATCTACTGATCAGCTGCTGCATCTTTTGGATTTGGATTTCAAACTATAGGCATCTACTCTGTCAGGTAATTCCCCCTCCCTTCTTTTGGTGTGATTCTCTTTGGAAATCAGTTTAGGGGAGTCACTGGTTGATTCTCTTATATTCATTTCTTAGGATTGGGTTTTAGTCTTTCATGACCTGGAAGAGAATGGGTTTCTTTAAAATTCTCTTTGTGGTTCTGCATGTGGTGTGGTTCTGCATTAGTGTTTTATTTCAGGCTCGGTTGCCACCACACTCTAGTGGTGAGCAGCAGGGAAATTGCCAAAGAATGCCTCAAAATAAATGACAAAGTTTTTGCCTCGAGACCAAACATAGCAGCAGGGAGATACATAGGTTACAACAATGCCATTCTAGCACTTGCCCCTTATGGACAATACTGGTGTGAGACGAGAAAAATAGTCACCCTTGAGCTTCTTTCAAGTCACAGGCTTGAAAAGCTTAAACATGTTACAGACACACAAGTATATTCTCCTGTCAAAGATTTGTACTTAACATCATATGATTCATTAATTAAAGTGCCTATAAGCAATTTATTAGAGTACATGACCTTTTTTATAAATGTGAGGATGATAGCTAGGAAGCGATTTAGTGGTGAAACCATAAGTCAAGAAGATAGTGATGCGTGGAGGCTAAAGAAGGCAATCAAAGATGCTACATATCTTTGTGGTGTTTTTGTGGCGGCTGGTGCTTCTTGGGTCAGAGGCCTCTTGGGGCAAGGCTTTAAGATTTTGGTGCGAGGGTGTGGGGCCCTTAGGTAATCAGAGGAGAGAGAGAGTTAAAATAGAGGAGACTTTAACATCAAGACAGGGTGAGATAGTAAAAGACAGCTAGCAATGAAGGAATAGCATCACCCACCATTGTCCATTTGTCCATTACATTTTTCTCTTCTTGTGTTCTTTTAAGCATTCCTCACTCATTTCTCTTCTTTTTCAAAAATCCCTTTTCTCCTGTGTCTCTCGTAGAATGTGTGGACTTTTGTAACGAAGCATAGCTACTTAGCTTCCATTGGGGCTTCTAGAGTTGTTGTAGAGAACATTCACTTTTGATTAGTCTGAGTTGAAAAAGAAAAAAAAAATTTTGCTTCAGGTTTGGCTCTACATTTTTGTCATTTGGTTAACAAGTTTTGATTTTGAACCTTACCCATATGCCATTGAGGGGTGATGACCAGTTGGCGAAGTTTGGTTTTATGTTTATTTCAACTTTTTACCCATTTGGTTAATGAGAATGGAATTCGAAAATGGATTAAATGAAAGAGTTAGGGGCTTACCTTTCATTTGTTTCAATCTAAATGAATGTGAATCTTTGTGGACATTATTGTCATACATATGTTTCATTCTATATTTTTGGTAACTGATGTTTTCTTCTTTTTAAATTTTTCAGGTTTTGAAATTATTACTTACTCAAACTGAACAAAATAAAGGTTAGCTCTTGTACTTCATCTTCTTGAATGCCAACTTGAATGCTTGTCTGTAAAAATGCATTTGACTGTTACAAGGAAGCTTCTCTTTCCATAAAAACTAGTTACAATTGTTTTCATAAATTGTTCATTATTGATGGGATCCATGTGACTTTTTCCAGATAATATACAAAAACACTGATGCAGTACCTGAGGATCGAGAAAAAGAAAATCATGGATGAAAGTTAAAAAACAAAAAATAAATTATTTTCGGTGCATCACCTAATTGTACTACTGCAATGTAAGGGATTACTTTATGAACAATGGTTATGGTCAAGCCCAGGGTTTCAGCCACTGTGTAGTCTTGGAATTAGAGTTTATGTGCATAGCAAGGGATGACTATACTATGCAGTCATCGTGCACTTCTTTTTCCTATCCTTAGAAAAGACTTGATATTCATTAGTGTGTCAAGTTATGAATCCCTTTGTGTTCAGACTAACTAAACATATTTTTTTTGACAATTCAGAACTCTTCTAGAACTATGTAATCCAAGTTTAATAGACAAAAGATCCCAAAAGAGTGTGAAACAGTTTAAACGGGCTCAGTAGAAAATAAGATTCCAACCAACTCAACTGTAAAGTACTATACTCTCACTAGCCAAAAAAAATAGTATAGTATCTCTGAAAATCATATCGATAACCTCTGTTACAATTTCAAAAGTAACAAAGGCCTGTCTGAGTATGTACAGGTCAAACACCATCATGAGAAAACCAAAGTATCAGAATTAGACAATACACAATGGGCACACAACCTCTTCCATTAGCAATGATTATGCTTCTCGATTCTATCATTCTTTTCAGACATTAAACCTACCTGTAACCATCTAAAAGACTTGACTTTGCAAACAAGTCTAAGAATGCTGCAACAAATCAGTTTAGAAGCTTCAGACATCTATGCAAAGCAGCCACATTCTTTACACTCTAAACTTCTCCAAAGTATTGGTATCATAAAGAAAAGTATAAAAGTCATACTTTTTGGCATCGAATTGCATTGCTGACTTTTCTCTCTAGTTCTAGCAACAATTAAGAAATCGTTGCCTAAATAATATGAACGAAAACCATTGCCATTGGACGGGTTTAAAAACCGTGGGCTATTCCCTAATTCAGGCAACGGTTATTGAGATACCGTGGCCTAAAGCGAAAAACCGTTGCCTAAGGGAATAGGCAACGGCCACCTAGAGAACACTTTTTTAACCATTGCCAAACCGTTGCCTAAAGTTTAGGCAACGGTTTTCATACTTCTAGGAACGGTTTTCTATTGTTGCCTAAACTAAAAAATGTTGTAGTGTCAAATTTTCCAATTGTACGATTTTGGTCCCTCAAAAATTTAATTGCACATTTAATCCTCTAATTTTTTTGAATTGTACAAAATCAGTCATTCCGTCCATGACTAATCAATGTACAATTAAATTTTTGAGAGACCAAAATCGCACAATTTTAAAAGTTGGGTGACAAAATGTACAATTAAAATTTTTGAGGGACCAAAAGCACACAGTTAGAAAATTTGAGGGGCCAAAAGTGGAATTAAAATTTTTGAGGGATCAAAATCGCACAATTGAAATAGTTGAGGGACCAAAATTGTAATTACGCCTTTTATCAATTAAGTATTTCTTTTCTAACTGAAAGTAAAAAAATGAAATTCAAAAACATTGCAAAAATATTTCTTATCGGCTTAGACCAAAAGATAATTTAAACAAAAAAAAAATCAATCAAATGAAAACATAAAAATGAAAAATAGAAAAAAAAGATGAAACGTTGCAACTAAATAAACAAGACAAAAGCTTTAATGCTTCGACAAAATCAAAGATGATAAATATAAAGACAAAAAAGGACTAAACACAAATGGAGAATCCTGCTATATCCGGGAAGCAACAAATGCATGTGAAAAGGAAAATGATCATATTTTTGGTCTCAGGGAATCCAATGAGAACCAATGACGCATCGCTTGTCTTTAATGTTTTAACACAGAGACATTGAGGTCAGGAATCAATTTTTTCTCTCTCTAAAAGTGAAGAATCAAATTTACATTAGAGAATCTATCTGTGGGCACATAGTTGAGCCAAGATGCTCACAAGAATCAAACGTGTGTCAAGATTGTCATTTTTGGGAAGATAAAACATGAGCTATCTGCTTCTAATTTCAGAAAAGTTGTCCACGATTCCCTGTAAAAGTGAGGCGTTACACAAACTTCCATGTCATCGTAACTTCACCCAACTAACAACTTCAGTATGAATGCATGTATGCTGGCACACAATTAATCATTATCAACCACCTCCATCAACACCATTAATCATGGTTTAACAACTTTGACTAATAAGCATCAAAGTTTAACAGCATCAATGTGCGATAACATCATCGTTATCGTCTTAACCATTATCAAAAATTTTCTCATTAATTTCCTTTATTAAGGTTTATAACATTAATTGTTTATCAGACTGTCACTCTTATTTTCATCTCTGTTACTGTCTCGTCTATTTATTCTAGGGAACCTCACAATATCTCCTAAAGCACTCAAGATCATCCCCAAATGTCCTTTACTATACCACTGGGCATTAACCTCACCCCTCTTTGCTATATTCATGTCTTAAGAATCTTAATAACTGATTTTCAATCTTAGGTTCAACACTAATATCCTTATGTCTTAGATTACTATGTTTTAATCACAAAAATAGCTTATGATGGTAGCTCATCATAACAGGTCATCATGTCAAGGCTTTGAAGAATTAACGCATTTAATCATGACATGCAATCATCATCATCAACAGTATTCCACATACGTCATGCCAACAACATACTAATCATATAGACAGACATACTCATCCGTACACATCAACAATAACAATTAAATAGTCAAACATCATTTAAGACATATAGCACACAGAAGGGTCATGGGTTAGCCCTCATCTTACTACCCGAAAACGTATATGTTCATACTAATTCCTTCTCCCCATACCTGGTATGACGGTATAAGTTTACAGTCAACTTAAGCGAATCCAAACTCGGCTTACTTGAACGGTTCAACATATCTTGGGGAAGAAAATAAAAAACAAAAGAGAAATTAATCGCCAATTCAAGAAAAAAAAAAGGAGATTAATAAAGGGTTTACAAGATTACCTTAATTGACACTACCGTGAGGTTTACTCTCCAATTGCAAGAGCAAACACCAAGAAATTCAAAGAGGTTCAAGAGACGAGAGAGGAGAGGGTTTCTGTCATGCAAGGATTGTGAAAAGTGATAAAACGAGGGTTATGGCTCATAACCCTAGCAAACTAACGTTTTTATGTTGTCAGACACCGAGCAGGGGGTCGTGCCCACCTTGAACAAGGCCGGGCTCAATATTGAGTAGGGGGTTGTGTTGAAATGAGCAGGGATCTGCAACATCCTCGTCAAATGATCGTAATTCCGACACGGTCATGCTCAAATGAGAACGAGGTAATGCTCATCACTACAAGAATTTTCGCTGTTTCCCAGGGCCTATGACCCTGGGAAATCCATAAAATCCGTGGGAAAATACACATTTCCCAGGGATGACCCACGGATTTAGATCCCTTGGTTTTCAGCTGGTCGGGGTACTGCTAATTTCTCTTGGTTTTTCTCTTCTTTTTTGTACTGCTAATTTTTACGCAAGAAATTCCGTAATATTATAAAAAGTTATTTTGTGAAATTAATATTCGAAAATACCTTATAAAAAAATGTAATCATAATAATAATAATAATAATAATAATAATAATAATAATAATAATAATAATAATAATAATAATAATAATAATAATAAAATTAATTAAAAAGAAGTGAAAGTTTGACTTTAAAAACATTTTCTTGGAAAATGCTAAATGACGGCAAGTTTCGAAATTTTTTTACGGTGCAAGTTTAAAAAACATCAGTACTTATTTTGAGAAGAGATTTAATCTGAATTGATTTATTTTTTTAGAATTGAAGTTTCAGTAAAAGAGTTCTTGATGATTTGACGTTATTTCGGGAAAAAAATGACTTTCCAAAGGAAAGTGGATCTGTTATGATTGGACGTTTTACAAACTAATTTCAAGTAGAAAGGATTTTCTGTAAATGAGTTTACTCAATGACGTATTTCCGGTAACTTGGATAAGTTTCGGAGATCTTATTTAGGATTTGTTTTCATAGACGAAAAACGACGTAAAGGACGATATAGAACTTAATAACCGAGATGTCGGGGTACTAGTGTTCTTATGACGTTATCCTATTTTGGATTTGTTTTTCACAGACAAAAACGATGTAAAACGACGATATGGAACTTAGTAAATGAGACGTCGGGGTACTAGCGTTCTTATGACGTTAT
>JAUPTC010000468.1:0-48794 GCA_030762895.1 Sophora flavescens
CAAAAATAGGTTAGAATTAGGTTCTTGGTCAACTTTAGGATTTAGGTCAAAATTAGGGCTTTAGGTTTGAAATCAGGCGTTTGAGTTTAAAATAGTTTTGGGTAATTTTTGTAGGGTTAAAATTATGGTTTTGATTTAAAATTAGGTTTTTGTTAAAACTATGGTTTTGATTTAAAAATTGGGTTTGGGTCAAAAATAAGGTTAGAATTAGGTTTGGGTATAATTAGGTTTCGGGTCAAAATTAGGTTTTGGTCAAATTTAGGATTTTGGGTCAAAATTAGGTTTTTGGGTTGAAATAGGGTTTTGAGTTAAAATAGGCTAGAATTAGGTTTTGGAAAAATTTGGTTTTTGGTCAAAAATAGGGTTTTGAGCAAAATAGGTTTGGGTCAAAAAATAGGTTAGAATTACGTTTTTGGGTAAAAATGAGGTTTTCGGTAAAATTAGGGTTTAGGTTTGAAATAGGTTTTGAGTTTAAAATAGGGTTTTGGTCAAAATAAGAATTAGGGTTTGGGTAAAATTAGGTTCCGGTCAAAATTAGTGGTTAGGGTAAATTGAGGTTCTTCAAAATTATGGGTCAAAATTAGGTTGAGTTTAAAATAGGGTTTGTTCAAAATAGGTTAGATTAGGGTTTTTGGTCAACTTTAGGATTTAGGGTCAAAATTAGGTTTAGGTCTGAAACAGGCGTAGAAATAGGGGTTGGGTAAAATTACTTTAGGTTAAAATTATGGTTTGATTTAAAATTAGGGTTTCAAGGTTAAAATTATGGTTTTGATTTAAAAATTGGGTTTTGGTCAAAAATAAGGTTAGAATTAGGTTTTGGATAATTAGGGTGGATCAAAATTAGGGTCTGGTCAAATTTAGGATTTGGCAAAATTAGGGTTTAGGTTCGAAATAGGTTTTGAGTTTAAAATAGGTCAGAATTAGGCTTTGGGGTAAAATTAGGGGTCTGGTCAAAAATAGGGTCTTGAGTTTAAAATAGGCTTTGGGTCAAAAATAAGGTTAGAATTACTGCTTGGGTAAAAACGAGGTTTGGTCAAAATTAGGGTTTAGGCTGAAACAGGGTTTTGAGTTAAAAATAGGGTTCGGGTCAAAAATAGGTTAGAATTAGGTTTGGGTAAAATTAGGGTTTTGTCAAAAATTAGTGGTTAGGGTCAAATTAGGTTTGGGTCAAAATTAGGGTTTGAGTTTAAAATAGGGTTTGGGTCAAAAATATGGTTAGAATTAGGGTTTTTGGTCAACTTTAGGATTTAGGGTCAAAATTAGGTTTAGGGTCTGAAATAGGCTGAGTTTAAAATAGGTTGGGTAAAATTAGTTTAGGGTTAAAATTATGGTTTTGATTTAAAATTAGGGTTTTGGTTAAAATTATGATTTTGATTTAAAAATTGATTTGGGTCAAAAATAAGGTAGAATTAGGGTTTTGGGTAAAATTAGGTTTCGGGTCAAAATTAGGGTCTGGTCAAATTTAGGATTTGGGTCAAAATTAGGGTTTAGGGTTTGAAATAGGTTTGAGCTTAAAACGGTAGAATCAGGGTCTTGGGTAAAATTAGGGTTCTGGCCAAACAGGGTTTTGAGTTTAAAAAGTGGTCAAAAATAAGTCAGAATTACTCCCTTGGGTAAAAACGAGGGTTTTACAAAATTAGGGTTTAGGTTTGAACCAGGGTTTTGAGTTTAAAAATATGGTTTGGATCAAAAATAGGTTAGAATTAGGTTTGGGGTAAAATTAGGTTCGGGTCAAATTGAGGTATGGGTAAGATAGGTTTGGGTCAAAATTAGGGTTTTGAGTTTAAAATAGGGTTTTGGGTCAAAAATAGAGTTAGAATTAGGTTTTTGGTCAACTTTAGGATTTAGGTCAAAATTAGGTTTAGGGTTTGAAATAGGCGTCGAGTTTAAAATAAGGTTTGGGGTAAAATTAGTATTAGGTTAAAAATTATGATTTTGATTTAAAATTAGGTTGGGAAAAAATTAGGTTTTGATTTAAAAATGGCTTTCAAAAATAAGGCTAGAATTAGTGGTTTTGGGTAAAATTAGGGTTTCATCAAAATTAGGTTGATCAAATTTAGGATTGGGTCAAAATTAGGGTTTAGGTCTGAAACAGGTCTTGAGTTTAAAATAGGTTAGAATTAGGTCTTGGGCAAAATTAGGGTTTGGGTCAAAAATAGGCCTTGAGCTTAAAACAGGTTTTCATCAAAAACAACGTAGAATTACTTGGTCTGGGTAAAATGATGGCTTGGCAAAATTAGGGCTTAGGGTCTGAAATAGGTTTTGAGTTTCAACATAGGTTTTGGGTCAAAATAGGTTAGAATTAATTTTTGGAAAAACTAGGTCGATCAAAATTAGGCGGGCAAATTGAGGGTGTCAAAATTAGGTTTTGGCAAATTAGGGTTTTGAGTTTAAAATAGGTTTTGTAATAATAGGTTAGAATTAGGTTTTTGGTCAACTTTAGGATTTAGGTCAAAATTAGGCTTAGGGTTTCGAAATAGGCTTGAGTTTAAAATAGGTTTTTAAACTGTAAAATTATGGTTTTGATTTAAAATTAGGTTTTGGTTAAAATTATGGTTTTGATTTAAAAATTGGTTTGGGTCAAAAATAAGGTTAGAATTAGGTTTTGGGTATAATTAGGTTTTGGGTCAAAATTAGGTTCTGGTCAAATTTAGGATTTTGGGTCAAAATTAGGGTTTAGGGTTTGAAATAGGGTTTTGAGTTTAAAATAGGTTAGAATTAGGTTTTGGGTAAAATTAGGGTTTTGGTCAAAAATAGGGTTTTGAGTTTAAAATAGGTTTGGGTCAAAAATAAGGTTAGAATTATTGGGTAAAATGAGTTTTGGTCAAAATTAGGGTTTAGGGTTTGAAACAGGGTTTGAGTTTAAAATAGGGTTTTGGGTCAAAATAGGTTAGAATTAGGCTTTGCAAAATTAGGTTTGGTCAAAATTAGGGTTATGGGTCAAATTGAGGTTTCTGTCAAAATTAGGGTTTTGGTCAAAATTAGGTTTGAGTTTAAAATAGGGTTTGGGTCAAAAATAGGTTAGAATTAGGTTTTTGGTCAACTTTAGGATTTAGGTCAAAATTAGGGTTTAGGCTTGAAATAGCGTTGAGTTAAAAATGGTGGGTTGTTTAGGTTAAAATTATGGTTTTGATTTAAAATTAGGTCTTGGGTTAAAATTATGGTTTTGATTTAAAAATTGGGTTTTGGGTCAAAAATAAGGTTAGAATTAGGTTTTGGGTATAATTAGGGTTTTCGATCAAAATTAGGTTCTGGTCAAATTTAGGATTTGGGTCAAAATTAGGGTTTAGGTCTGAAATAGGTTTTGAGTTCAAAATAGGGTTAGAATTAGGTTTTGGGTAAAATTAGGTTTAGGGTCAAAAATAGGGTTTTGAGTTTAAAATAGGTTTTGGGTCAAAAATAAGGTTAGAATTATGTTTTGGGTAAAAATGAGGGTTCTGGTCAAAAATTAGGGTTTAGGGTTTGAAATAGGGTCTTGAGTTTAAAATAGGTTTTGGGTCAAAAATAGGTTAGAATTAGGTTTTGAGCAAAATTAGGGTCTAGGGGCAATATGGTCATAGGTTTGGGTCAAAATTAGGGTTTGAGTTTAAAATAGGGTTTTGGGTCAAAAATAGGTTAGAATTAGTTTTGGTCAACTTTAGGATTTAGGTCAAAATTAGGGTTTAGGGTTTGAAATAGGTTTGAGTTTAAAAAATAGTTTTGGGTAAAATTATTAGGTTAAAATTATGATTTTGATTTAAAATTAGGGTTTAGTAAAAATTAGGGTTTTGATTTAAAAATTGGGTTTTGGGTCAAAAATAAGGTTAGAATTAGGTTTTGGGTAAAATTAGTGGTCAAAATTAGGGTCTGGTCAAATTTAGGATTTGTCAAAATTAGGGTTTAGGGTCTGAAATAGGTTTTGAGTCAAAAATAGGTTAGAATTAGGGTTTTGGGTAAAATTAGGTTTTGGGTCAAAAATAGGGTTTTGAGTTTAAAACAGGTTTTGGGTCAAAAAAAGAATTACGCTTGGGTAAAATGAGGTGGTAAAATTATGGTTTAGGTTGGAAATAGGGTTTTGAGTTTAAAATAGGTTTTGGGTCAAAAATAGGTTAGAATTAGGTTTTGGGTAAAATTAGGTTTCGGTCAAAATT
This sequence comes from Sophora flavescens, assembly GCA_030762895.1. NCBI lineage: Eukaryota > Viridiplantae > Streptophyta > Magnoliopsida > Fabales > Fabaceae > Sophora > Sophora flavescens. The sequence continues at coordinate 4,131 of JAUPTC010000468.1, forward strand.
AGGTTATGGGTCAAATTGAGGGTTTCATATGGTAAAATTAGGGTTTTGAGTTTAAAATAGGTTTTGGGTCAAAAATAGGTTAGAATTAGGTTTTGGTCAACTTTAGGATTTAGGGTCAAAATTAGGGTTTAGGTTTGAAATAGGTTGAGTTTAAATAGGTTTTGGGTAAAATTAGTTTAGGTTAAAATTATGGTTTTGATTTAAAATTAGGGTTTTGGGTGAAAATTAGGGTTTTGATTTAAAAATTGGGTGGTCAAAAATAAGGTTAGAATTAGGTTTTGGGTAAAATTTGGGTTTCGGTCAAAATTAGGGTTGGGTCAAATTTAGGATTTGGGTCAAAATTAGGGTTTAGGGTCAGAAATAGGGTTTTGAGTTTAAAATAGGTTAGAATTAGGTTTGGGTTAGTCAAAAATAGGTTTTGAGTTTAAAATAGGGTTTTGGTCAAAAATAAGGTTAGAATTAGGTTTGGGTAAAAATGAGGTTTCGGGTCAAAATTAGGGTTTAGGGTCTGAAATAGGGTTTTGAGTTAAAAATAGGTTTTGGGTCAAAAATAGGTTAGAATTAGGGTTTTGGGTAAAATTAGGGTTCTGGTCAAAATTAGGGTTATGGGTCAAATTGGGTCTGGTCAAAATTAGGTTTTGAGTTTAAAATAGGTTTGGGTCAAAAATTAGGTTAGAATTAGGTTTTTGGTCAACTTTAGGATTTAGGTCAAAATTAGGTTTAGGTCAAAAATAGGCTTGAGTTTAAAATAGGGTTTTGGGAAAAAGGTTAAAATTATGGTTTTGATTTAAAATTAGGTTTTGGGTTAAAATTATGGTTTTGATTTAAAAATTGGGTTTGGTCAAAAATAAGGTTAGAATTAGGGTTTGGGTAAAATTAGGTTTTAGGGTCAAAATTAGGTTTTGGTCAAATTTAGGATCTTGATCAAAATTAGGGTTTAGGGTTTGAAATAGGGTTTTGAGTCTAAAATAGGTTAGAATTAGGGTTTTGGGTAAAATTAGGGTTTTGGGTCAAAAATAGGGTTTTGAGTTTAAAATAGGTTTTGGTCAAAAATAAGGTAGAATTAGTTTTGGGTAAAAATGAGGGTTTCGGTCAAAATTAGGGTTTAGGGTTTGAAATAGGGTCTTGAGTTTAAAATAGGTTTATCAAAAATAGGTTAGAATTAGGGTTTGGGTAAAATTAGGTTTCATCAAAATTAGGGTTATGGGTCAAATTGAGGTTCTGGTCAAAATTAGGTTTTGGGTCAAAATTAGGTTTGAGTTTAAAATAGGTTTTGGGTCAAAATTAGGTTAGAATTAGGGTTTTTGGTCAACTTTAGGATTTAGGTCAAATTAGGCTTAGGGTTTGAAATAGGCGTCTGAGTTTAGGTAAAATTACGGTTTAGGGTAAAATTATGGTTTTGATTTAAAATTAGGTTTTGGGTTAAAATTATGGTTTTGATTTAAAAATTGGGTTTGGGTCAAAATAAGGTTAGAATTAGGGTTTTGGGTAAAATTAGGTTTGGGTCAAAATTAGGTTTGGTCAAATTTAGGATTTTGGGTCAAAATTAGGGTTTAGGGTTTGAAATAGGGTTTTGAGCTTAAAAGGGTCAGAATTAGGGTTTTGGGCAAAATTAGGTTTTGGTCAAAAATAGGGTTTGAGTTTAAAATAGGTTTGGGTCAAAAATAAGGTTAGAATTACTTTTTGGGTAAAAATGAGGGTTTGCAAAATTAGGGTTTAGGTCTGAAATAGGGTTTTGAGTTTAAAATAGGGTTTGGGTCAAAAATAGGGTTAGAATTAGGGTTTTGGGTAAAATTAGGGTTGGGTCAAAATTAGGTTATGGGTCAAATCGAGGGTTTTGGTCAAAATTAGGTTGGTCAAAATTAGGTTTTGAGTTTAAAATAGGGTTTTGGGTCAAAAATAGGGTTAGAATTAGGTTTTTGGTCAACTTTAGGATTTAGGGTCAAAATTAGGGTTTAGGGTTTGAAATAGGCGTTTTGAGTTTAAAAAAGGTTTTGGGTAAGGTTTAGGTAAAATTATGGTTTTGATTTAAAATTAGGTTTTGGGTTAAAATTATGGTTTTGATTTAAAAATTGGGTTTTGGGTCAAAAATAAGGTTAGAATTAGGTTTTGGGTAAAATTAGGGTTTGGGTCAAAATTAGGTTTTGGGTCAAATTTAGGATTTTGGTCAAAATTAGGGTTTAGGGTTTGAAATAGGTTTTGAGTTTAAAATAGGTTAGAATTAGGGTTTTGGGTAAAATTAGGGTTTAGGGTCAAAATAGGGTTTTGAGTTTAAAATAGGTTTGGGTCAAAAATAAGGTTAGAATTAGTTTTGGGTAAAAATGAGGGTTCTGGTAAAAATTAGGTTTAGGGCCTGAAATAGGGTCTTGAGTTTAAAATAGGTTTTGGGTCAAAAATAGGTTAGAATTAGGTTTTGGGTAAAATTAGGGTTTTGGTCAAAATTAGGTTATGGGTCAAATGATTGGTAAATTAGGGTCAAAATTAGGTTTTGAGTTTAAAATAGGTTTTGGGTCAAAAATAGGTTAGAATTAGGTTTTTGGTCAACTTTAGGATTTAGGTCAAAATTAGGTTTAGGGTTTGAAATAGGGTTGAGTTTAAAAATAGGTTTTGGGTAAAATTTTTAGGGTTAAAATTATGGTTTTGATTTAAAATTAGGTTTTGTGTTAAAATTATGGTTTTGATTTAAAAATTGGGTTTTTGGGTCAAAATAAGGTTAGAATTAGGTTTTGGGTAAAATTAGGGTTTGGTCAAAATTAGGTTCTGGTCAAATTAGGATTTGGGTCAAAATTAGGTTTAGGGTTTGAAATAGGGTTTTGAGTTTAAAATAGGGTTAGAATTAGGGTTTTGGGTAAAATTAGGTTTTGGGTCAAAAATAGGGTCTTGAGTTTAAAATAGGTTTTGGGTCAAAAATAAGGTTAGAATTAGGCTTTGGGTAAAAATGAGGGTTTTGGGCAAAATTAGGCTTAGGGTTTGAAATAGGGTTTGAGTTTAAAATAGGTTTTGGGTCAAAAATAGGTTAGAATTAGGTTTGGGTAAAATTAGGGTTCTGGATCAAAATTAGGTACAAGGGCAAAATTAGGTTTTGGGTCAAAATTAGGGTTTTGAGTTTAAAATAGGGTTTTGGGTCAAAAATAGGTTAGAATTAGGTTTTTGGTCAACTTTAGGATTTAGGGTCAAAATTAGGGTTTAGGGTTTGAAATAGGCTTGAGTTTAAAATAGTGGGAAAATTAGTTTTAGGGTAAAATTATGGTTTTGATTTAAAATTAGGTTTTGGGTTAAAATTATGGTTTTGATTTAAAAATTGGGTTTTGGGTCAAAAATAAGGTTAGAATTAGGTTTTGGGTAAAATTAGGGTTCGTCAAAATTAGTCTGGTCAAACTTAGGATTTTGGGTCAAAATTAGGTTTAGGGTTTGAAATAGGGTTTTGAGTTTAAAATAGGGTTAGAATTAGGTTTTGGGTAAAATTAGGGTTTGGGTCAAAAATAGGGTTTTGAGTTTAAAATAGGGTTTTGGGTCAAAAATAAGGTTAGAATTAGGGCTTTGGGTAAAAATGAGGGTTTGGTCAAAATTAGGGTTTAGGGTCTGAAATAGGGTTTTGAGTTTAAAATAGGTTTGGGTCAAAAATAGGGTTAGAATTAGGTTTTGGGTAAAATTAGGCTCGGGTCAAAATTAGGTTATGGGTCAAATTGAGGGTTTGTCAAAATTAGGTTGGGTCAAAATTAGGTTGAGTTTAAAATAGGGTTTTGGGTCAAAATAGGTTAGAATTAGGGTTTTGGTCAACTTTAGGATTTAGGTCAAAATTAGGGTTTAGGGTTTGAAATAGGGCTTGAGTTTAAAATAGGGTTTTGGGTAAAATTATTTAGGGTTAAAATTATGGTTTTGATTTAAAATTAGGTTTTGGGTTAAAATTATGGTTTTGATTTAAAATCAGGTTTGGTCAAAAATAAGGTTAGAATTAGGGTTTTGGGTAAAATTAGGGTTCGGTCAAAATTAGGTTCGGTCAAATTTAGGATTTTGGGTCAAAATTAGGGTTTAGGGTTTGAAATAGGGTTTTGAGTTTAAAATAGGGTTAGAATTAGGCTTTGGGTAAAATTAGGTTTCGGGTCAAAAATAGGGTTTTGAGTTTAAAATAGGTTTTGGGTCAAAAATAAGGTTAGAATTACGCTTTGGGTAAAAATGAGGGTTTGGTCAAAATTAGGGTTTAGGGTTTGAAATAGGGTTTTGAGTTTAAAATAGGTTTTGGGTCAAAAATAGGTTAGAATTAGGTTTTGGGTAAAATTAGGTTTTGGTCAAAAATTAGGTTATGGGTCAAAGAGGGTTTTGTCAAAATTAGGTTTTGGTCAAAATTAGGGTTTTGAGTTTAAAATAGGGTTTTGGGTCAAAAATAGGGTTAGAATTAGGTTTTTGGTCAACTTTAGGATTTAGGTCAAAATTAGGTTTAGGTTTGAAATAGGCGTTTGAGTTTAAAATAGGTGGGTAATTTTAGGTTAAAATTATGGTTTTGATTTAAAATTAGGTTTTGGGTTAAAATTATGGTTTTGATTTAAAAATTGGGTTTGTCAAAAATAAGGTTAGAATTAGGTTTTGGGTATAATTAGGGTTTTGGGTCAAAATTAGGTTTCTGGTCAAATTTAGGATTTTGGTAAAATTAGGTTTAGGTTTGAAATAGGGTTTTGAGTTTAAAATAGGGTTAGAATTAGGTTTTGGGTAAAATTAGGTTTAGGGTCAAAAATAGGTTTTGAGTTTAAAATAGGTTTTGGGTCAAAAATAAGGTTAGAATTAGTTTGGGTAAAAATGAGGGTTTATCAAAATTAGGGTTTAGGGTTTGAAATAGGGTTTTGAGTTTAAAAATAGGTTTTGGTCAAAAATAGGGTTAGAATTAGGTTTTGGGTAAAATTAGGGTTTAGGTCAAAATTAGGTTATGGGTCAAATTGAGGGTTTTGGTCAAAATTAGGTTTTGGGTCAAAATTAGGGTTTTGAGTTTAAAATAGGGTTTGGGTCAAAATTAGGTTAGAATTAGGTTTTTGGTCAACTTTAGGATTTAGGTCAAAATTAGGGTTTAGGGTTTGAAATAGGCGTTTGAGTTTAAATTTGGGTAAAATTAGGTTTAGGGTTAAAATTATGGTTTTGATTTAAAATTAGGGTTTTGGGTTAAAATTATGGTTTTGATTTAAAAATTGGGTTTTGGGTCAAAAATAAGGTTAGAATTAGGTTTTGGGTATAATTAGGGTTTGGGTCAAAATTAGGTCTGGTCAAATTTAGGATTTTGGATCAAAATTAGGGTTTAGGGTCTGAAATAGGGTTTTGAGTTTAAAATAGGTTAGAATTAGGTTTTGGGTAAAATTAGGTTTCGGGTCAAAAATAGGTTTTGAGTTTAAAATAGGGTTTTCAAAAATAAGGTTAGAATTACGTTTTGGGTAAAAACGAGGGTTCTGCAAAATTAGGGTTTAGGGTTTGAAATAGGGTTTTGAGTTTAAAATAGGTTTTGGGTCAAAAATAGGTTAGAATTAGGTTTTGGGCAAAATTAGGTTTCTGGTCAAAATTAGGTTATGGGTCAAATCGAGGGTTTTGGTCAAATTAGGTTTTGTCAAAATTAGGGTTTTGAGTTTAAAATAGGGTTTTGGGTCAAAATAGGGTTAGAATTAGGCTTTTGGTCAACTTTAGGATTTAGGTCAAAATTAGGGTTTAGGTTTGAAATAGGCGTTTGAGTTTAAAATAGGGGGTTTAGGGTTAAAATTATGGTTTTGATTTAAAATTAGGTTTTGGGTTAAAATTATGGTTTTGATTTAAAAATTGGGTTTTGGGTCAAAAATAAGGTTAGAATTAGGGTTTTGGGTAAAATTAGGGTTTGGGTCAAAATTAGGTTCTGGTCAAATTTAGGATTTTGGGTCAAAATTAGGGTTTAGGGTCTGAAATAGGGTTTTGAGTTTAAAATAGGGTTAGAATTAGGCTTTGGGTAAAATTAGGGTTCGGTCAAAAATAGGGTCTTGAGTTTAAAATAGGGTTTTATCAAAAATAAGTAGAATTAGTTGGGTAAAAATGAGTTTGCAAAATTAGGTTTAGGGTTGAAAATAGGTTTTGAGTTTAAAATAGGTTGCAAAAATAGGTTAGAATTAGGGTTTTGGGTAAAATTAGGGTTTTGGGTCAAAATTAGGTTAGGGCAAATGAGGGTGGAAGGTTTTGGTCAAAATTAGGGTTTTGAGTTTAAAATAGGTTTTGGGTCAAAAATAGGTTAGAATTAGGTTTTTGGTCAACTTTAGGATTTAGGTCAAAATTAGGGTTTAGGTTTGAAATAGCTGAGTTTAAAATAGGGGGAATTTAGGTAAAATTATGGTTTTGATTTAAAATTAGGGTTTTGGGTTAAAATTATGGTTATGATTTAAAAAATGTGTTTTGGTTAAAAAATAAGGTTAGAATTATGGTTTTGGGTAAAATTAGGGTTTGGGTCAAAATTAGGGTTCTGGTTCAAATTTTGGATTTTGTGTCAAAATTAGGGTTTAGGGTTTGAAATAGGGTTTTGAGTTTAAAATAGGGTTAGATTTATTGTTTTGGGTAAAATTAGGGTTTCGGGTCAAAAATAGGGTTTTGAGTTTAAATTAGTGTTTTGGGTCAAAAATAAGGTTAGAATTAGCTTTGGGTAAAAACGAGGGTTTGGGTCAAAATTAGGGTTTAGGGCCTGAAATAGGGTCTTGAGTTTAAAAATAGGGTTTTGGGTCAAAAATAGGTTAGAATTAGGGTTTGGGTAAAATTAGGGTTCTGGTCAAAAATTAGGGTTATGGGTCAAATTGAGGGTTGGTCATAGGTTGGTCAAAATTAGGGTTTTGAGTTTAAAATAGGTTTTGGGTCAAAAATAGGGTTAGAATTAGGTTTTGGTCAACTTTAGGATTTAGGGTCAAAATTAGGGTTTAGGGTTTGAAATAGGCTTGAGTCTAAAAGGGGGAAAATTAGTTTAGGGTTAAAATTATGGTTTTGATTTAAAATTAGGGTTTTGGGTTAAAATTATGGTTTTGATTTAAAAATTGGGTTTTGGTCAAAAATAAGGTTAGAATTAGGTTTTGGGTAAAATTAGGGTTTCGGTCAAAAATTAGGTCTGGTCAAATTTAGGATTTTGGGTCAAAATTAGGGTTTAGGGTTTGAAATAGGGTTTTGAGTCTAAAATAGGTTAGAATTAGGTTTTGGGTAAAATTAGGGTTCGGGTCAAAAATAGGGTTTTGAGTTTAAAATAGGTTTTGGGTCAAAAATAAGTTAGGCTTTGGGTAAAAACGAGGGTTCTCGGTCAAAAATTAGGGTTTAGGGTCTGAAATAGGGTTTTGAGTTTAAAATAGGGTTTTGGATCAAAAATAGGTTAGAATTAGGGTTTTGGGTAAAATTAGGGTTTGGTCAAAATTAGGTTATGGGTCAAATTGAGGGTTTCGGTCAAAATTAGGTTCAAAATTAGGGTTGAGTTTAAAATAGGGTTTTGGGTCAAAAATAGGTTAGAATTAGGTTTTGGTCAACTTTAGGATTTAGGGTCAAAATTAGGGTTTAGGGCTTGAAATAGGTCTGAGTTTAAAATAGGTTTGGGTAATATTAGGTTAAAATTATGGTTTTGATTTAAAATTAGGGTTTTGGGTTAAAATTATGGTTTTGATTTAAAAATTGGGCTTTGGGTCAAAAATAAGGTTAGAATTAGGTTTTGGGTAAATTAGGGTTTGGGTCAAAATTAGGTCTGGTCAAATTTAGGATTTTGGTCAAAATTAGGTTTAGGGTCTGAAATAGGTTTTGAGTTTAAAATAGGGTTAGAATTAGGTTTTGGGTAAAATTAGGTTCGGGTCAAAAATAGGGTTTTGAGTTTAAAATAGGCTTTGGGTCAAAAACAAAGTTAGAATCAGCTTGGGTAAAAAAGAGGGTCTGGGTCAAAATTAGGGTTTAGGCTTGAAACAGGGTTTTGAGTTTAAAATAGGGTTTGATCAAAAATAGGTTAGAATTAGGTTTTGGGTAAAATTAGGGTTCTGGTCAAAATTAGGGTTATGGGTCAAATTGAGGGTTTTGGGTCAAAATTAGGGTTTTGGGTCAAAATTAGGTTTTGAGTTTAAAATAGGTTTTGGGTCAAAATTAGGTTAGAATTAGGGTTTTTGGTCAACTTTAGGATTTAGGTCAAAATTAGGTTTAGGGTTTGAAATAGGGTTTGAGTTTAAAATAGGTTTGGGTAAAATTATTAGGTTAAAATTATGGTTTTGATTTAAAATTAGGTTTTAGTTAAAATTAGGTTTTGATTTAAAAATTGGGTTTTGGGTCAAAAATAAGTTAGAATTAGGGTTTTGGGTAAAATTAGGTAGCAAAATTAGGCGGTCAAATTAGGATTTGGCAAAATTAGGGTTTAGGGTTTGAAATAGGGTTTTGAGTTTAAAATAGGATTAGAGGTTTTGGGCAAAATTAGGGTCTGGTCAAAAATAGGGTCTTGAGTTTAAAATAGGGTTTGTCAAAAATAAGGTTAGAATTAGCTTTGGGTAAAAATGAGGGTTCTGGTCAAAATTAGGGTTTAGGGTTTGAAATAGGGTTTTGAGTTTAAAATAGGGTTTGGTCAAAAATAGGGTTAGAATTAGGTTTTGGGTAAAATTAGGGTTTGGGTCAAAATTAGGTTATGGGTCAAATTGAGGGTTGGTCAATTAGGTTTTGGGTCAAAATTAGGGTTTTGAGTTTAAAATAGGGTTTTGGGTCAAAAATAGGGTTAGAATTAGGTTTTTGGTCAACTTTAGGATTTAGGGTCAAAATTAGGGTTTAGGGTTTGAAATAGGCCTTGAGTTTAAAATAGTGGGTAAAATTAGTTTAGGGTTAAAATTATGGTTTTGATTTAAAATTAGGTTTTGGGTTAAAATTATGGTTTTGATTTAAAAATTGGGTTTTTGGGTCAAAAATAAGGTTAGAATTAGGGTTTTGGGTAAAATTAGGTTTTGGTCAAAATTAGGTTCTGGTCAAATTTAGGATTTTGGGTCAAAATTAGGTTTAGGGTTTGAAATAGGGTTTTGAGTTTAAAATAGGGTTAGAATTAGGTTTTGGGTAAAATTAGGGTTGGGTCAAAAATAGGGTTTTGAGTTTAAAATAGGGTTTTGGGTCAAAAATAAGGTTAGAATTATGGTTTTGGGTAAAAATGAGGGTTTCGGGTCAAAATTAGGGTTTAGGGTCTGAAATAGAGTTTGGAGTTTAAAATAAGGTTTTGGGTCAAAAATAGGTTAGAATTAGGGTTTTGGGTAAAATTAGGTTTGGTCAAAATTAGGTTATGGGTCAAATTGAGGGTTTTGGTCAATTAGGGTTTTGGGTCAAAATTAGGGTTTTGAGTTTAAAATAGGTTTTGGGTCAAAAATAGGGTTAGAATTAGGGTTTTTGGTCAACTTTAGGATTTAGGGTCAAAATTAGGGTTTAGGGTTTGAAATAGGCCTTGAGTTTAAAATAGGGGTATTAGGGTTAAAATTATGGTTTTGATTTAAAATTAGGTTTTGGGTTAAAATTATGGTTTTGATTTAAAATTGGTTTTGGGTCAAAAATAAGGTTAGAATTAGGTTTTGGGTAAAATTAGGGTTTGGGTCAAAATTAGGTTTTGGTCAAATTTATGATTTTGGGTCAAAATTAGGGTTTAGGGTTTGAAATAGGGTTTTGAGTTTAAAATAGGGTTAGAATTAGGGTTTTGGGTAAAATTAGGGTTTTGGTCAAAAATAGGGTTTTGAGTTTAAAATAGGGTTTTGGGTCAAAAATAAGGTTAGAATTAGGTTTTGGGTAAAAATGAGGGTTTCTGGTCAAAATTAGGGTTTAGGGTCTGAAACAGGGTTTGAGTTTAAAATAGGGTTTTGGGTCAAAAATAGGCTAGAATTAGGTTTTGGGTAAAATTAGGGTTTGGTCAAAATTAGGGTTATGGGTCAAATTGAGGGTTTTGGTCAAAATTAGGTTTTGGGTCAAAATTAGGGTTTTGAGTTTAAAATAGGGTTTTGGGTCAAAAATAGGGTTAGAATTAGGTTTTTGGTCAACTTTAGGATTTAGGTCAAAATTAGGGTTTAGGGTTTGAAATAGGGTTTGAGTTTAAAATAGGTTTTGGGTAAAATTAGGTTAGGGTTAAAATTATGGTTTTGATTTAAAATTAGGTTTTGGGTTAAAATTATGGTTTTGATTTAAAAATTGGGTTTTGGGTCAAAAATAAGGTTAGAATTAGGTTTTGGGTAAAATTAGGGTTTAGGTCAAAATTAGGTTCTGGTCAAATTTAGGATTTTGGGTCAAAATTAGGGTTTAGGGTTTGAAATAGGGTTTTGAGTTTAAAATAGGTTAGAATTAGGTTTTGGGTAAAATTAGGTTTCGGGTCAAAATAGGGTTTTGAGTTTAAAATAGGGTTTTGGGTCAAAAATAAGGTTAGAATCTGTTTTGGGTAAAAATGAGGGTTGGTAAAATTAGGGTTTAGGGTCTGAAATAGGGTTTTGAGTTTAAAATAGGGTTTTGGGTCAAAAATAGGTTAGAATTAGGTTTTGGGAAAATTAGGTGGTCAAAATTAGGTTATGGGTCAAATTGAGGTTTAGGTCAAAATTAGGTTTGGTCAAAATTAGGGTTTTGAGTTTAAAATAGGGTTTTGGGTCAAAAATAGGTTAGAATTAGGGTTTTTGGTCAACTTTAGGATTTAGGTCAAAATTAGGGTTTAGGGTTTGAAATAGGTTTGAGTTTAAAATAGGGTTTTGGGTAAAATTACTTAGGTTAAAATTATGGTTTTGATTTAAAATTAGGTTTTGGGTTAAAATTATGGTTTTGATTTAAAAATTGGGTTTTGGGTCAAAAATAAGGTTAGAATTAGGTTTTGGGTAAAATTAGGGTTTTGGTCATAGGGGGGTCAAATTTAGGATTTTGGTCAAAATTAGGGTTTAGGGTTTGAAATAGGGTTTTGAGTCTAAAATAGGGTTAGAATTAGGTTTTGGGAAAATTAGGTTTAGGTCAAAAATAGGGTTTTGAGTAAAAAATAGGGTTTTGGGTCAAAAAAAGGTTAGAATTACTTTGGGTAAAAATGAGGTTTCGGTCAAAATTAGGGTTTAGGGTCTGAAATAGGGCTTTGAGTTTAAAATAGGGTTTTGGGTCAAAAATAGGTTAGAATTAGGGTTTTGGGTAAAATTAGGGTTTTGGTCAAAATTAGGGTTATGGGTCAAATTGAGGGTGTCTGGGTCAAAATTAGGTTTGAGTTTAAAATAGGGTTTGGGGTCAAAAATAGGTTAGAATTAGGTTTTTGGTCAACTTTAGGATTTAGGGTCAAAATTAGGTTTAGGTTTGAAATAGGCGTTTGAGTTTGGTGGGTATTAGTTTAGGTAAAATTATGGTTTTGATTTAAAATTAGGGTTTTGGGTTAAAATTATGGTTTTGTTTTAAAAAATGGGTTTTGGTTAAAAATAGGGTTAGAATTAAGGTTTTGGGTAAAATTAGGGTTTCAGGTCAAAATTAGGGTTGGTCAAATTTAGGATTTTGGGTCAAAATTAGGTTTAGGTTTGAAATAGGGTTTTGAGTTTAAAATAGGTTAGAATTAGGTTTTGGGTAAAATTAGGTTTTGGTCAAAAATAGGGTTTTGAGTTTAAAATAGGGTTGGTCAAAAATAAGGTTAGAATTATTTGGGAAAAATGAGGGTTTAGGTCAAAATTAGGGTTTAGGGTTTGAAATAGGGTTTTGAGTTTAAAATAGGGTTTTGGATCAAAAATAGGGTTAGAATTAGGTTTTGGGTAAAATTAGGGTTTGTCAAAATTAGGGTTGGGTCAAATGAGGGTTTGGTCAAAATTAGGGTTTTGGGTCAAAATTAGGGTTTTGAGTTTAAAATAGGTTTTGGGTCAAAAATAGGTTAGAATTAGGGTTTTTGGTCAACTTTAGGATTTAGGGTCAAAATTAGGTTTAGGGTTTGAAATAGGTTTGAGTTTAAAAAAATGGTAAAATTAGTTTAGGGTAAAAATTATGGTTTTGATTTAAAATTAGGTTTTGGGTTAAAATTATGGTTTTGATTTAAAAATTGGGTTTTGGGTCAAAAATAAGGTTAGAATTAGGGTTTTGGGTAAAATTAGGGTTTGGTCAAAATTAGGTCGTCAAATTTAGGATTTTGGTCAAAATTAGGTTTAGGGTTTGAAATAGGGTTTTGAGTTTAAAATAGGTTAGAATTAGGTTTTGGGTAAAATTAGGGTTTGGGTCAAAAATAGGGTTTTGAGTTTAAATTTTGGGTCAAAAATAAGGTTAGAATTACCTTTGGGTAAAAACGAGGGTTTGGGCAAAATTAGGGTTTAGGGCCTGAAATAGGGTTTTGAGTTTAAAATAGGGTTTTCAAAAAATAGGTTAGAATTAGGTTTTGGGTAAAATTAGGGTTTTGGTCAAAATTAGGTTATGGGTCAAATTGAGGGTTTCGGTCAAAATTAGGTTTTGGGTCAAAATTAGGTTTGAGTTTAAAATAGGGTTTTGGGTCAAAAATAGGGTTAGAATTAGGTTTTTGGTCAACTTTAGGATTTAGGTCAAAATTAGGGTTTAGGGTTTGAAATAGGCGTTTGAGTTTAGTTAAAATTAGTTTAGGGTTAAAATTATGGTTTTGATTTAAAATTAGGTTTTGTGTTAAAATTATGGTTTTGATTTAAAATTGGGTTTTTGGGTCAAAAATAAGGTTAGAATTAGGGTTTTGGGTAAAATTAGGTTTAGGTCAAAATTAGGTTCTGGTCAAATTTAGGATTTTGGGTCAAAATTAGGGTTTAGGGTTTGAAATAGGTTTTGAGTTTAAAATAGGGTTAGAATTAGGTTTTGGGTAAAATTAGGTTGGGTCAAAAATAGGGTTTTGAGTTTAAAATAGGGTTTTGGGTCAAAATAAGTTAGAATTAGTTTGGGTAAAAATGAGGGTTTGGTCAAAATTAGGTTTAGGGTCTGAAATAGGGTTTTGAGTTTAAAATAGGGTTTTGGGTCAAAAATAGGTTAGAATTAGGGTTTTGGGTAAAATTAGGGTTTTGGTCAAAATTAGGTTATGGGTCAAATTGAGGGTTTTTGGTCAAAATTAGGTTTTGGGTCAAATTTAGGTTTTGAGTTTAAAATAGGGTTTGGGTCAAAAATTAGGTTAGAATTAGGGTTTTTGGTCAACTTTAGGATTTAGGGTCAAAATTAGGGTTTAGGGTTTGAAATAGGCGTTTGAGTTTAAAATAGGGTGGTTAGGTAAAATTATGGTTTTGATTTAAAATTAGGTTTTGGGTTAAAATTATGGTTTTGATTTAAAAATTGGGTTTTGGGTCAAAAATAAGGTTAGAATTAGGGTTTTGGGTAAAATTAGGTTGGTCAAAATTAGGTTGGTCAAATTTAGGATTTGATCAAAATTAGGGTTTAGGTTTGAAATAGGGTTTTGAGTTTAAAATAGGTTAGAATTAGGTTTTGGGTAAAATTAGGGTTTCGGGTCTAAAATAGGGTTTTGAGTTTAAAATAGGTTTTGATCAAAAATAAGTTAGAATTAGGTTTGGGTAAAAATGAGGGTTTTGGGTCAAAATTAGGGTTTAGGGTTTGAAATAGGGTTTTGAGTTTAAAATAGGTTTGGGTCAAAAATAGGTTAGAATTAGGTTTTGGGTAAAATTAGGTTTGATCAAAATTAGGTTAGGGTCATTGAGGGTTTGGTCAATTAGGTTTGGTCAAAATTAGGGTTTTGAGTTTAAAATAGGGTTTTGGGTCAAAAATAGGTTAGAATTAGGTTTTTGGTCAACTTTAGGATTTAGGTCAAAATTAGGGTTTAGGTTTGAAATAGGGTTTGAGTTAAAAATAGGTTTTGGGTAAAATTAGGTTTAGGGTTAAAATTATGGTTTTGAAAAATTAGGTTTTGGTTAAAATTAGGTTTTGATTTAAAAATTGGGTTTTGGGTCAAAAATAAGTTAGAATTAGGTTTTGGGTAAAATTAGGGTGGAAATTAGGTTTGGTCAAATTTAGGATTTTGGTCAAAATTAGGGTTTAGGGTTTGAAATAGGGTTTTGAGTTTAAAATAGGGTTAGAATTAGGGTTTTGGGTAAAATTAGGGTTTAGGGTCAAAAATAGGGTTTTGAGTTTAAAATAGGGTTTTGGGTAAAAAATAAGGTTAGAATTATTGTTTGGGAAAAATGAGGGTTTCTGGTCAAAATTAGGGTTTAGGGTTTGAAATAGGGTTTTGAGTTTAAAATAGGGTTTTGGGTCAAAAATAGGGTTAGAATTAGGTTTTGGGTAAAATTAGGTTTTGGTCAAAATTAGGTTATGGGTCAAATTGAGGGTTTCGGCAATTAGGTTTTCAAAATTAGGTTTTGAGTTTAAAATAGGGTTTTGGGTCAAAAATAGGTTAGAATTAGGTTTTGGTCAACTTTAGGATTTAGGGTCAAAATTAGGGTTTAGGGTTTGAAATAGGCGTTGAGTTTAAAAATAGTTGGGTAAAATTAGTTTAGGGTTAAAATTATGGTTTTGATTTAAAATTAGGGTTTTGGGTTAAAATTATGGTTTTATTTAAAAATTAGGTTTTGGGTCAAAAATAAGGTTAGAATTAGGGTTTTGGGTAAAATTAGGTTTGGTCAAAATTAGGTCTGGTCAAATTTAGGATTTTGGGTCAAAATTAGGTTTAGGGTTTGAAATAGGGTTTTGAGTTTAAAATAGGTTAGAATTAGGTTTTGGGTAAAATTAGGGTTTAGGGTCAAAAATAGGGTTTTGAGTTTAAAATAGGGTTTTGGGTCAAAATAAGGTTAGAATTAGCTTTGGGTAAAAATGAGGGTTTGGTCAAAATTAGGGTTTAGGGTTTGAAATAGGGTTTTGAGTTTAAAATAGGGTTTTGGGTCAAAAATAGGTTAGAATTAGGGTTTTGGGTAAAATTAGGGTTTTGGTCAAAATTAGGTTATGGGTCAAATTGAGGGTTGTCAAAATTAGGTTTTGGGTCAAAATTAGGTTTTGAGTTTAAAATAGGTTTTGGGTCAAAAATAGGGTTAGAATTAGGTTTTTGGTCAACTTTAGGATTTAGGTCAAAATTAGGGTTTAGGGTTTGAAATAGGTTTGAGTTTAAAAATAGGTTTGGGTAAAAATTTAGGTTAAAATTATGGTTTTGATTTAAAATTAGGTTTTGGGTTAAAATTATGGTTTTGATTTAAAAATTGGGTTTTGGGTCAAAAATAAGGTTAGAATTAGGGTTTTGGGTAAAATTAGGGTTTCGGTCAAAATTAGGGTTTGGTCAAATTTAGGATTTTATCAAAATTAGGTTTAGGGTTTGAAATAGGGTTTTGAGTTTAAAATAGGGTTAGAACTAGGGTTTTGGGTAAAATTAGGGTTTGGGTCAAAAATAGGGTTTTGAGTTTAAAATAGGGTTTTGGGTCAAAAATAAGGTTAGAATTAGTTTTGGGTAAAAATGAGGGTTTCGGTAAAAATTAGGGTTTAGGGCCTGAAATAGGGTTTTGAGTTTAAAATAGGGTTGGGTCAAAAATAGGTTAGAATTAGGTTTTGGGTAAAATTAGGTTCTGGTCAAAATTAGGTTATGGGTCAAATTGAGGGTTTTGGGTCAAAATTAGGGTTTTGGGTCAAAATTAGGTTTTGAGTTTAAAATAGGGTTTTGGGTCAAAAATAGGGTTAGAAGTAGGGTATTTGGTCAACTTTAGGATATAGGTTAAAAATTAGTGGTTAGGGTTTGAAATAGTCGTGTGAGTTTAAATTAGGGTGTAGGTTAAAATTATGGTTTTGATTTAAAATTAGGGTTTTGGGTTAAAATTATGGTTTTGATTTAAAAATTGTTTTGGGTCAAAAATAAGGTTAGAATTAGGGTTTTGGGTAAAATTAGGGTTTGGGTCAAAATTAGGTCTGGTCAAATTTAGGATTTTGGTCAAAATTAGGGTTTAGGGTTTGAAATAGGTTTTGATTTTAATATATGGTTTGAATTAGTGTTTTGGTTAAAATTAGGGTTTAGGGTCAAAAATAGGGTTTTGAGTTTAAAATAGGTTTTGTCAAAAATAAGGTTAGAATTACTTGGGTAAAAACGAGGGTTTGGGTCAAAATTAGGGTTTAGGGTCTGAAATAGGGCTTGAGTTTAAAATAGGGTTTGGGTCAAAAATAGGGTTAGAATTAGGTTTTGGGTAAAATTAGGTTTCGGTCAAAATTAGGGTTATGGGTCAAATTGAGGGTTTTGGTCAAAATTAGGTTTGTCAAAATTAGGGTTTTGAGTTTAAAATAGGGTTTTATCAAAAATAGGGTTAGAATTAGGTTTTTGGTCAACTTTAGGATTTAGGTCAAAATTAGGTTTAGGGTTTGAAATAGGCGTTTGAGTTTAAAATAGGTTGGGTAATTAGTTTAGGGTTAAAATTATGGTTTTGATTTAAAATTAGGGTTTTGGGTTAAAATTATGGTTTTGATTTAAAAATTGGGTTTTGGTCAAAAATAAGGTTAGAATTAGGTTTTGGGTAAAATTAGGGTTTAGGGTCAAAATTAGGGTCTGGTCAAATTTAGGATTTTGGGTCAAAATTAGGTTTAGGGTTTGAAATAGGGTTTTGAGCTTAAAATAGGTTAGAATTAGGTTTTGGGTAAAATTAGGGTTTTGGTCAAAAATAGGGTTTTGAGTTTAAAATAGGTTTTGGTCAAAAATAAGGTTAGAATTAGTTTGGGCAAAAACGAGGGTTCTAGTAAAAATTAGGGTTTAGGGTTTTAATTAGGGTTTTGAGTGAAAAATAGGGTTTTGGGTCAAAAAAAGAGGTTAGAATTAGGTTTTGGGTAAAATTAGGGTTTCGGATCAAAATTAGGGTTCTGGGTCAACTTGAGGGTTTGGGTCAAAATTAGGAATAGGGTTTTGAGTTTAAAATAGGTTTTGGGTCAAAAATAGGTTAGAATTAGGTTTTTGGTCAACTTTAGGATTTAGGTCAAAATTAGGTTTAGGGTTTGAAATAGGGTTTGAGTTTAAAATAGGTTTTAGGGTAAAATTATGGTTTGATTTAAAATTAGGTTTTGGGTAAAATTATGGTTTTGATTTAAAATTGGGTTTTGGGTCAAAAATAAGTTAGAATTAGGTTTTGGGTAAAATTAGGGTTTGGTCAAATTATGGTCAAATTTAGGATTTTGGGTCAAAAGGTTTAGGGTTTGAAATAGGGTTTTGAGTTTAAAATAGGTTAGAATTAGGGTTTTGGGTAAAATTAGGGTTTGGTCAAAAATAGGTTTTGAGTTTAAAATAGGTTTTGGTCAAAATAAGGTTAGAATTAGTCTTGGGTAAAAATTAGGGTTTTGGCAAAATTAGGTTTAGGGTTTGAAATAGGGTTTGAGTTTAAAATAGGTTTGGTCAAAAATAGGGTTAGAATTAGGTTTTGGGTAAAATTAGGTTTTGGGTCAAAATTAGGGTTATGGGTCAAATTGAGGGTTTTGGGTCAAAATTAGGTTTTGGGTCAAAATTAGGTTTTGAGTTTAAAATAGGGTTTTGGGTCAAAATTAGGGTTAGAATTAGGTTTTTGGTCAACTTTAGGATTTAGGTCAAAATTAGGGTTTAGGGTTTGAAATAGGCGTTTGAGTTTAAAATAGGTTTGGGTATTATTAGGTTAAAATTATGGTTTTGATTTAAAATTAGGTTTTGGGTTAAAATTATGGTTTTGATTTAAAAATTGGGTTTTGGTCAAAAATAAGGTTAGAATTAGGGTTTTGGGTAAAATTAGGGTTTGGTCAAAATTAGGTTCTGGTCAAATTTAGGATTTTGGTCAAAATTAGGTTTAGGGTTTGAAATAGGGTTTTGAGTTTAAAATAGGTTAGAATTAGGTTTTGGGTAAAATTAGGTTTTGGGTCAAAAATAGGGTTTTGAGTTTAAAATAGGGTTTTGGGTCAAAAATAAGTAGAATTAGTTTTGGGTAAAAATGAGGGTTTGGTCAAAATTAGGGTTTAGGGTCTGAAATAGGGTTTTGAGTTTAAAATAGGGTTTTGGGTCAAAAATAGGGTTAGAATTAGGTTTTGGGAAAATTAGGTTTGATCAAAATTAGGTTATGGGTCAAATTGAGGGTTTGGTCAAAATTAGGTTTGGTCAAAATTAGGGTTTGAGTTTAAAATAGGTTTGGTCAAAATAGGGTTAGAATTAGGTTTTTGGTCAACTTTAGGATTTAGGGTCAAAATTAGGTTTAGGGTTTGAAATAGGGTTTGAGTTTAAAAATAGGGTTGGTAAATTTTTAGGGTTAAAATTATGGTTTTGATTTAAAATTAGGTTTTGAGTTAAAATTATGGTTTTGATTTAAAAATTGGGTTTTGGTCAAAAATAAGGTTAGAATTAGGTTTTGGGTAAAATTAGGGTTTGGGTCAAAATTAGGTTGGTCAAATTTAGGATTTTGGGTCAAAATTAGGTTTAGGGTTTGAAATAGGGTTTTGAGTTTAAAATAGGTTAGAATTAGGTTTTGGGTAAAATTAGGGTTTGGGTCAAAAATAGGGTCTTGAGTTTAAAATAGGGTTTTGGGTCAAAAATAAGGTTAGAATTACTTTGGGTAAAAATGAGGGTTTGGGTCAAAATTAGGGTTTAGGGTTTGAAATAGGGTTTTGAGTTTAAAATAGGTTTGGTCAAAAATAGGTTAGAATTAGGGTTTGGGTAAAATTAGGGTTTGGTCAAAATTAGGTTATGGGTCAAATTGAGGGTTTGGTCAAAATTAGGTTTTGGGTCAAAATTAGGTTTTGAGTTTAAAATAGGGTTTTGGGTCAAAAATAGGTTAGAATTAGGTTTTTGGTCAACTTTAGGATTTAGGTCAAAATTAGGGTTTAGGGTTTGAAATAGGGCTTGAGTTTAAAATAGGGTTGGATTTTAGGGTTAAAATTATGGTTTTGATTTAAAATTAGGGTTTTGGGTTAAAATTATGGTTTTGATTTAAAAATTGGGTTTTGGGTCAAAATAAGGTTAGAATTAGGGTTTTGGGTAAATAAGGGTTTCGGGTCAAAATTAGGTTCGTCAAATTTAGGATTTTGGTCAAAATTAGGGTTTAGGGTTTGAAATAGGGTTTTGAGTTTAAAATAGGTTAGAATTAGGTTTTGGGTAAAATTAGGGTTCTGGTCAAAAATAGGGTTTTGAGTTTAAAATAGGTTTTGTCAAAATAAGTTAGAATATTTTGGGTAAAAATGAGGGTTTGGTCAAAATTAGGGTTTAGGGTCTGAAATAGGGTTTTGAGTTTAAAATAGGTTTTGGGTCAAAAATAGGTTAGAATTAGGTTTTGGGTAAAATTAGGTTTTGGTCAAAATTAGGGTTATGGGTCAAATTGAGGGTTTGTCAAAATTAGGGTTTTGGGTCAAAATTAGGTTTTGAGTTTAAAATAGGGTTTTGGGTCAAAATTAGGGTTAGAATTAGGTTTTTGGTCAACTTTAGGATTTAGGTCAAAATTAGGTTTAGGGTTTGAAATAGGTTGAGTTTAAAATAGGTTTTGGGTAAAATTATTAGGTTAAAATTATGGTTTTGATTTAAAATTAGGTTTTGGGTTAAAATTATGGTTTTGATTTAAAAATTGGGTTTTGGGTCAAAAATAAGGTTAGAATTAGGTTTTGGGTAAAATTAGGTTCGGTCAAAATTAGGTCTGGTCAAATTTAGGATTTTGTCAAAATTAGGTTTAGGGTTTGAAATAGGGTTTTGAGTTTAAAATAGGTTAGAATTAGGTTTTGGGTAAAATTAGGTTTTGGTCAAAAATAGGGTTTTGAGTTTAAAATAGGTTTTGGTCAAAAATAAGGTTAGAATTACTTTGGGTAAAAATGAGGGTTTGGGTCAAAATTAGGGTTTAGGGTCTGAAATAGGGTTTTGAGTTTAAAATAGGGTTTTGGGTCAAAAATAGGTTAGAATTAGGTTTTGGGTAAAATTAGGTTTTGTCAAAATTAGGGTTATGGGTCAAATTGAGGTGGTCTTAGGTGGTCAAATTAGGGTTTTGAGTTTAAAATAGGGTTTTGGGTCAAAATTAGTGTTTGAATTATGTTTTTGGTCAACTTTAGGATTTAGGTCAAAATTAGGGTTTAGGGTTTGAAATAGGCGTTGAGTTTAAAATAGGGTTTGGGTAAAATTAGTTTAGGTTAAAATTATGGTTTTGATTTAAAATTAGGTTTTGGGTTAAAATTATGGTTTTGATTTAAAAATTGGGTTTTGGGTCAAAAATAAGGTTAGAATTAGGTTTTGGGTAAAATTAGGTTTTGGTCAAAATTAGGTTCTGGTCAAATTTAGGATTTTGGTCAAAATTAGGGTTTAGGGTCTGAAATAGGGTTTTGAGTTTAAAATAGGTTAGAATTAGGTTTTGGGTAAAATTAGGTTTCGGTCAAAAATAGGGTTTTGAGTTTAAAATAGGTTTTGGGTCAAAAATAAGGTTAGAATTACGTCTTGGGTAAAAACGAGGGTTTCTGGTCAAAATTAGGGTTTAGGGTCTGAAATAGGGCTTTGAGTTTAAAATAGGGTTTTGGTCAAAAATAGGTTAGAATTAGGGTTTTGGGTAAAATTAGGTTTTGGTCAAAATTAGGGTTATGGGTCAAATTGAGGTTTCTGTCAAAATTAGGTTTGGGTCAAAATTAGGTTTTGAGTTTAAAATAGGTTTTGGGTCAAAAATAGGTTAGAATTAGGTTTTTGGTCAACTTTAGGATTTAGGTCAAAATTAGGGTTTAGGGTTTGAAATAGGCTTTGAGTTTAAAATAGGTGGGTAAAATTAGTTTAGGTTAAAATTATGGTTTTGATTTAAAATTAGGTTTTGGGTTAAAATTATGGTTTTGATTTAAAAATTGGGTTTTGGGTCAAAAATAAGGTTAGAATTAGGGTTTTGGGTAAAATTAGGTTTCGGTCAAAATTAGGTTCTGGTCAAATTTAGGATTTTGTCAAAATTAGGGTTTAGGGTTTGAAATAGGGTTTTGAGTTTAAAATAGGTTAGAATTAGGTTTTGGGTAAAATTAGGTTTGGGTCAAAAATAGGGTTTTGAGTTTAAAATAGGTTTTGGGTCAAAAATAAGGTTAGAATTAGCCTTGGGTAAAAACGAGGGTTCTGGGCAAAATTAGGTTTAGGGTTTGAAATAGGGCTTTGAGTTTAAAATAGGGTTTTGGTCAAAAATAGGTTAGAATTAGGTTTTGGGTAAAATTAGGGTTTGGTCAAAATTAGGGTTATGGGTCAAATTGAGGGTTTTGTCAAAATTAGGTTTTGGTCAAAATTAGGTTTGAGTTTAAAATAGGTTTTGGTCAAAAATAGGTTAGAATTAGGTTTTTGGTCAACTTTAGGATTTAGTGTCATAATTAGGGTTTAGGGTTTGAAATAGGCTTTTGAGTTTAAAATAGGGTTTATGGTAAAATTACGCATTAGGGTTAAATTTATGGTATTGATTTAAAATTAGCGTTTAGGTTTAAAATTATGTTTTTGATTTAAAAATAGGGATTTGGGTCAAAAATAAGGTTAGAATTAGGTTTTGGGTAAAATTAGGGTTTCGGTCAAAATTAGGTTCTGGTCAAATTTAGGATTTTGGTTCAAAATTAGGGTTTAGGTTTTGAATTAGGGTTTTGAGTTTAAAATAGTTTTAGAATTAGGGTTTTGGGTAAAATTAGGGTTTCGGGTCAAAAATAGGGTTTTGAGTTTAAAATAGGGTTTTGGGTCAAAAATAATTAGAATTATGCTTTGGGTAAAAATGAGGGTTTTCGGTCAAAATTAGGGTTTAGGGTTTGAAATAGGGTTTTGAGTTTAAAATAGGGTTTTGGTCAAAAATAGGTTAGAATTAGGTTTTGGGTAAAATTAGGTTTGGTCAAAATTAGGTATGGGTCAAATTGAGGGTTTTGGTCAAAATTAGGTTTTGGGTCAAAATTAGGTTTGAGTTTAAAATAGGGTTTTGGGTCAAAAATAGGGTTAGAATTAGGGTTTTTGGTCAACTTTAGGATTTAGGTCAAAATTAGGGTTTAGGGTTTGAAATAGGCGTTTGAGTTTAAAATAGGGTTTAGGGTTAAAATTATGGTTTTGATTTAAAATTAGGTTTTGGGTTAAAATTATGGTTTTGATTTAAAAATTGGGTTTGTCAAAAATAAGGTTAGAATTAGGGTTTTGGGTAAAATTAGGTTTAGTCAAAATTAGGTTGGTCAAATTAGGATTTGGTCAAAATTAGGTTTAGGGTTTGAAATAGGGTTTTGAGTTTAAAATAGGTTAGAATTAGGTTTTGGGTAAAATTAGGGTTTTGGTCAAAAATAGGGCCTTGAGTTTAAAATAGGTTTTGGTCAAAAATAAGGTTAGAATCACTGCTTTGGGTAAAAATGAGGGTTTCTGGTCAAAATTAGGGTTTAGGGTTTGAAATAGGGTTTTGAGTTTAAAATAGGTTTGGTCAAAAATAGGGTTAGAATTAGGGTTTTGGTAAAATTAGGTTTTGGTCAAAATTAGGGTTAGGGTCAAATTGAGGGTTGGTCAAAATTAGGGTTTTGGGTCAAAATTAGGTTTTGAGTTTAAAATAGGGTTTGGTCAAAAATAGGGTTAGAATTAGGTTTTTGGTCAACTTTAGGATTTAGGTCAAAATTAGGGTTTAGGGTTTGAAATAGGGTTGAGTTTAAAAATAGGTTTTGGGTAAAATTAGCTTAGGTTAAAATTATGGTTTTGATTTAAAATTAGGTTTTGGGTTAAAATTATGGTTTTGATTTAAAAATTGGGTTTTGGTCAAAAATAAGGTTAGAATTAGGTTTTGGGTAAAATTAGGTTTTGTCAAAATTAGGTTCTGGTCAAATTTAGGATTTTGTCAAAATTAGGTTTAGGGTCTGAAATAGGGTTTTGAGTTTAAAATAGGGTTAGAATTAGGTTTTGGGTAAAATTAGGGTTTGGGTCAAAAATAGGGCTTTGAGTTTAAAATAGGGTTTTGGTCAAAAATAAGGTTAGAATTACTTGGGTAAAAATGAGTGGTTTGGCAAAATTAGGTTTAGGGTTTGAAATAGGGTTTTGAGTTTAAAATAGGTTTGGTCAAAAATAGGTTAGAATTAGGTTTTGGGAAAATTAGGTTTCGGTCAAAATTAGGTTATGGGTCAAATTGAGGGTTCGTAATTAGGTTTGGGTCAAAATTAGGGTTTTGAGTTTAAAATAGGTTTTGGTCAAAATTAGGGTTAGAATTAGGGTTTTTGGTCAACTTTAGGATTTAGGTCAAAATTAGGGTTTAGGGTTTGAAATAGGGCTTGAGTTTAAAATAGGTTGGGTAGTTTAGGTTAAAATTATGGTTTTGATTTAAAATTAGGTTTTGGGTTAAAATTATGGTTTTGATTTAAAAATTGGGTTTTGGGTCAAAAATAAGGTTAGAATTAGGTTTTGGGTAAAATTAGGGTTTTGGTCAAAATTAGGTTCTGGTCAAATTTAGGATTTTGGTCAAAATTAGGTTTAGGGTTTGAAATAGGGTTTTGAGTTTAAAATAGGTTAGAATTAGGTTTTGGGTAAAATTAGGTTCTGGGTCAAAAATAGGGTTTTGAGTTTAAAATAGGTTTTGGTCAAAAATAAGGTTAGAATTAGGTTTGGGTAAAAATGAGGGTTTGGGTCAAAAATTAGGGTTTAGGGTCTGAAATAGGGTTTTGAGTTTAAAATAGGGTTTTGGTCAAAAATAGGTTAGAATTAGGTTTTGGGTAAAATTAGGTTTTGGTCAAAATTAGGTTATGGGTCAAATTGAGGGTTTGTCTTAGGTTTTGGGTCAAAATTAGGGTTTGAGTTTAAAATAGGGTTTTGGGTCAAAAATAGGTTAGAATTAGGTTTTTGGTCAACTTTAGGATTTAGGTCAAAATTAGGGTTTAGGGTTTGAAATAGGCGTTGAGTTTAATTAGTTTAGGTTAAAATTATGGTTTTGATTTAAAATTAGGTTTTGGGTTAAAATTATGGTTTTGATTTAAAAATTGGGTTTTGGGTCAAAAATAAGGTTAGAATTAGGTTTTGGGTAAAATTAGGGTTTTGGGTCAAAATTAGGTTCGGTCAAATTTAGGATTTTGTCAAAATTAGGTTTAGGGTTTGAAATAGGGTTTTGAGTTTAAAATAGGGTTAGAATTAGGTTTTGGGTAAAATTAGGGTTTCGGTCAAAAATAGGGTTTTGAGTTTAAAATAGGTTTTGGGTCAAAAATAAGGTTAGAATTACGTTTGGGTAAAAATGAGGGTTTCGTCAAAATTAGGGTTTAGGGTTTGAAATAGGGTTTTGAGTTTAAAATAGGTTTTGGGTCAAAAATAGGGTTAGAATTAGGTTTTGGGTAAAATTAGGGTTTCGGTCAAAATTAGGGTTATGGGTCAAATTGAGGGTTTTGGTCAAATTGGTTGGATTAGGTTTGAGTTTAAAATAGGGTTTTGGGTCAAAAATAGGGTTAGAATTAGGTTTTTGGTCAACTTTAGGATTTAGGTCAAAATTAGGGTTTAGGTTTGAAATAGGCGTTGAGTTTAAGGTTGTAAAATTAGTTTAGGTTAAATTATGGTTTTGATTTAAAATTAGGTTTTGGGTTAAAATTATGGTTTTGATTTAAAAATTGGGTTTGGTCAAAAATAGTTAGAATTAGGTTTGGGTAAAATTAGGGTTTTGGTCAAAATTAGGTTCTGGTCAAATTTAGGATTTTGGGTCAAAATTAGGTTTAGGGTTTGAAATAGGGTTTTGAGTTTAAAATAGGTTAGAATTAGGTTTTGGGTAAAATTAGGTTTTGGTCAAAAATAGGGTTTTGAGTTTAAAATAGGTTTTGGTCAAAAATAAGTTAGAATTACTTTGGGTAAAAATGAGGGTCTGTCAAAATTAGGGTTTAGGGTCTGAAATAGGGTTTTGAGTTTAAAATAGGGTTTTGGGTCAAAAATAGGGTTAGAATTAGGTTTTGGGTAAAATTAGGTTTCGGTCAAAATTAGGTTATGGGTCAAATTGAGGTTTGTCAAAATTAGGTTTGGTCAAAATTAGGGTTTTGAGTTTAAAATAGGTTTTGGGTCAAAAATAGGGTTAGAATTAGGTTTTTGGTCAACTTTAGGATTTAGGTCAAAATTAGGGTTTAGGTTTGAAATAGGCGTTGAGTTTAAAATATAATTAGTTTAGGTAAAATTATGGTTTTGATTTAAAATTAGGGTTTTGGGTTAAAATTAGGTTTTGATTTAAAAATTGGGTTTTGGTCAAAAATAAGGTTAGAATTAGGTTTTGGGTAAAATTAGGGTTTGGGTCAAAATTAGGTTCTGGTCAAATTTAGGATTTTGGTCAAAATTAGGGTTTAGGGTTTGAAATAGGGTTTTGAGTTTAAAATAGGTTAGAATTAGGTTTTGGGTAAAATTAGGGTTTCGGTCAAAAATAGGGTTTTGAGTTTAAAATAGGGTTTTGTCAAAAAAGGTTAGAATTATTTTGGGTAAAAATGAGGGTTCTGGCAAAATTAGGGTTTAGGGTTTGAAATAGGGTTTGAGTTTAAAATATTGGTCAATAGGTTAGAATTAGGTTTTGGTAAAATTAGGTTCGTCAAAATTAGGTTAGGTCAAATTGAGGGTTTTGTCAAAATTAGGTTTGTCAAAATTAGGTTTGAGTTTAAAATAGGGTTTTGGGTCAAAAATAGGTTAGAATTAGGTTTTTGGTCAACTTTAGGATTTAGGGTCAAAATTAGGTTTAGGTTTGAAATAGGCGTTGAGTTTAAATGGTTTTTTTTTAGGTTAAAATTATGGTTTTGATTTAAAATTAGGTTTTGGGTTAAAATTATGGTTTTGATTTAAAAATTGGGTTTTGGGTCAAAAATAAGGTTAGAATTAGGTTTTGGGTAAAATTAGGGTTTCGGTCAAAATTAGGTCTGGTCAAATTTAGGATTTTGTCAAAATTAGGGTTTAGGGTTTGAAATAGGGTTTTGAGTTTAAAATAGGGTTAGAATTAGGTTTTGGGTAAAATTAGGTTTCGGTCAAAAATAGGGTTTTGAGTTTAAAATAGGGTTTTGGTCAAAAATAAGGTTAGAATTACTGCTTTGGGTAAAAACGAGGGTTTGGTCAAAATTAGGGTTTAGGGTCTGAAATAGGGTTTTGAGTTTAAAATAGGTTTTGGGTCAAAAAAGGGTTAGAATTAGGGTTTTGGGTAAAATTAGGGTTTCGGTCAAAATTAGGTTATGGGTCAAATTGAGGGTTTTGGTCAAAATTAGGGTTTTGGTCAAAATTAGGGTTTTGAGTTTAAAATAGGGTTTTGGGTCAAAATTAGGGTTAGAATTAGGGTTTTTGGTCAACTTTAGGATTTAGGTCAAAATTAGGTTTAGGGTTTGAAATAGGGTTTGAGTTTAAAATAGGTTTTGGGTAAAATTACTTTAGGTTAAAATTATGGTTTTGATTTAAAATTAGGTTTTGGGTTAAAATTATGGTTTTGATTTAAAAATTGGGTTTTGGGTCAAAAATAAGGTTAGAATTAGGTTTTGGGTAAAATTAGGTTTGGTCAAAATTAGGTCTGGTCAAATTTAGATTTGTCAAAATTAGGGTTTAGGGTTTGAAATAGGGTTTTGAGTTTAAAATAGGTTAGAATTAGGTTTTGGGTAAAATTAGGGTTCGGTCAAAAATAGGGTTTTGAGTTTAAAATAGGTTTTGGTCAAAAATAAGGTTAGAATTACTGTTTTGGGTAAAAATGAGGGTTTGGTCAAAATTAGGGTTTAGGGTCTGAAATAGGGTTTTGAGTTTAAAATAGGGTTTGGTCAAAAATAGGGTTAGAATTAGGGTTTTGGGTAAAATTAGGTTTCGGTCAAAATTAGGTTATGGGTCAAATTGAGGGTTTGGTCAAAATTAGGTTTGGTCAAAATTAGGTTTTGAGTTTAAAATAGGTTTTGGGTCAAAAATAGGTTAGAATTAGGTTTTTGGTCAACTTTAGGATTTAGGTCAAAATTAGGTTTAGGGTTTGAAATAGGGTTTGAGTTTAAAATGGTTTTGGGTAAAATTATTTAGGTTAAAATTATGGTTTTGATTTAAAATTAGGTTTTGGGTTAAAATTATGGTTTTGATTTAAAAATTGGGTTTTGGGTCAAAAATAAGGTTAGAATTAGGGTTTTGGGTATAATTAGGTTTTCGGGTCAAAAATATGGTTCTGGGTCAAAATTAGGATTTTGGTTCAAAATTATGGTTAAGGGTTTCAAAAAGGGTTTTGAGTTTAAAATATGGTTAGAATTATGGTTTTGGTTAAAATAAGGTTTGGGTCAAAATTAGGGTTTTGAGTTTAAAATAGGGTTTTGGGTCAAAAATAAGGTTAGAATTACTTTTTGGGTAAAAACGAGGGTTTCGGTAAAATTAGGGTTTAGGGTCTGAAATAGGGTTTTGAGTTTAAAATAGGTTTTATCAAAAATAGGTTAGAATTAGGGTTTTGGGTAAAATTAGGTTTTGGGTCAAAATTAGGTTATGGGTCAAATTGAGGGTTTGGTCAAAATTGGTGTCAAAATTAGGTTTTGAGTTTAAAATAGGTTTTGGTCAAAAATAGGGTTAGAATTAGGTTTTTGGTCAACTTTAGGATTTAGGTCAAAATTAGGGTTTAGGGTTTGAAATAGGCGTTGAGTTTAAAATAGGGGGTAAAAGTTTAGGGTTAAAATTATGGTTTTGATTTAAAATTAGGTTTTGGGTTAAAATTATGGTTTTGATTTAAAAATTGGGTTTTGGGTCAAAAATAAGGTTAGAATTAGGGTTTTGGGTAAAATTAGGGTTTGTCAAAATTAGGGTTCTGGTCAAATTTAGGATTTTGGTCAAAATTAGGTTTAGGGTTTGAAATAGGGTTTTGAGTTTAAAATAGGTTAGAATTAGGTTTTGGGTAAAATTAGGTTTTGGTCAAAAATAGGGTTTTGAGTTTAAAATAGGTTTTGGGTCAAAAATAAGGTTAGAATTAGCTTGGGTAAAAATGAGGGTTTTTCAAAATTAGGGTTTAGGGTTTGAAATAGGGTTTTGAGTTAAAAATAGGTTTTGGTCAAAAATAGGTTAGAATTAGGTTTTGGGTAAAATTAGGGTTTGGGTCAAAATTAGGTTATGGGTCAAATTGAGGTTTTTGGTCAAAATTAGGTTTTCAAAATTAGGTTTTGAGTTTAAAATAGGGTTTTGGTCAAAAATAGGGTTAGAATTAGGTTTTTGGTCAACTTTAGGATTTAGGGTCAAAATTAGGGTTTAGGGTTTGAAATAGGCGTTTGAGTTTAAAATGGTAAAATGTTAGGTTAAAATTATGGTTTTGATTTAAAATTAGGTTTTGGGTTAAAATTAGGTTTTGATTTAAAAATTGGGTTTTGGGTCAAAAATAAGGTTAGAATTAGGTTTTGGGTAAAATTAGGGTTTTGGTCAAAATTAGGTTCTGGTCAAATTTAGGATTTTGTCAAAATTAGGTTTAGGGTTTGAAATAGGGTTTTGAGTTTAAAATAGGGTTAGAATTAGGTTTTGGGTAAAATTAGGTTTGGTCAAAAATAGGGTTTTGAGTTTAAAATAGGGTTTTGGGTCAAAAAATTAGAATTACTTTTGGGTAAAAATGAGGGTTTTTGGTCAAAATTAGGGTTTAGGGTCTGAAATAGGGTTTTGAGTTTAAAATAGGGTTTTGGTCAAAAATAGGGTTAGAATTAGGTTTTGGGTAAAATTAGGGTTTGGTCAAAATTAGGTTATGGGTCAAACTGAGGGTTTGGTCAAAATTAGGTTTTGGGTCAAAATTAGGGTTTGAGTTTAAAATAGGGTTTTGGTCAAAAATAGGGTTAGAATTAGGTTTTTGGTCAACTTTAGGATTTAGGTCAAAATTAGGTTTAGGGTTTGAAATAGGCGTTGAGTTTAAAATAGGTTTGGTAAATATTTAGGTTAAAATTATGGTTTTGATTTAAAATTAGGTTTTGGGTTAAAATTATGGTTTTGATTTAAAAATTGGGTTTTGGTCAAAAATAAGGTTAGAATTAGGTTTTGGGTAAAATTAGGTTTGGTCAAAATTAGGTCTGGTCAAATTTAGGATTTTGTCAAAATTAGGTTTAGGGTTTGAAATAGGGTTTTGAGTTTAAAAGGGTTAGAATTAGGTTTTGGGTAAAATTAGGGTTTCGGTCAAAAATAGGGTTTTGAGTTTAAAATAGGTTTTGTCAAAAATAAGGTTAGAATTATTTGGGTAAAAATGAGGGTTCTGTCAAAATTAGGGTTTAGGGTCTGAAATAGGGTTTTGAGTTTAAAATAGGTTTTGGGTCAAAAATAGGTTAGAATTAGGTTTTGGGTAAAATTAGGTTTTGGTCAAAATTAGGTTATGGGTCAAATTGAGGGTTTGGTCAAAATTAGGTTTTGTCAAAATTAGGGTTTTGAGTTTAAAATAGGGTTTTGGGTCAAAAATAGGTTAGAATTAGGTTTTTGGTCAACTTTAGGATTTAGGTCAAAATTAGGTTTAGGGTTTGAAATAGGCGTTTGAGTTTAAAATATGGTAAAATTAGTTAGGGTTAAAATTATGGTTTTGATTTAAAATTAGGTTTTGGGTTAAAATTATGGTTTTGATTTAAAAATTGGGTTTTGGTCAAAAATAAGGTTAGAATTAGGTTTTGGGTAAAATTAGGGTTTGGTCAAAATTAGGTCTGGTCAAATTTAGGATTTTGTCAAAATTAGGTTTAGGGTTTGAAATAGGGTTTTGAGTTTAAAATAGGTTAGAATTAGGTTTTGGGTAAAATTAGGGTTTTGGTCAAAAATAGGGTTTTGAGTTTAAAATAGGGTTTTGGTCAAAAATAAGGTTAGAATTAGCTTTGGGTAAAAATGAGGTTTTGGTCAAAATTAGGGTTTAGGGTTTGAAATAGGGTTTTGAGTTAAAATAGGTTTTGTCAAAAATAGGGTTAGAATTAGGGTTTTGGAAAATTAGGGTTTGTCAAAATTAGGTTATGGTCAATTGAGGGTTGTCAAAATTAGGGTCAAAATTAGGGTTTGAGTTTAAAATAGGTTTTGTAAAGGTTAGAATTAGGTTTTTGGTCAACTTTAGGATTTAGGTCAAAATTAGGTTTAGGGTTTGAAATAGGCTTGAGTTTAAAATAGTTTGGTAAAATTATTTAGGTTAAAATTATGGTTTTGATTTAAAATTAGGTTTTGGGTTAAAATTATGGTTTTGATTTAAAAATTGGGTTTTGGTCAAAAATAAGGTTAGAATTAGGTTTTGGGTAAAATTAGGTTTCGATCAAAATTAGGTTCTGGTCAAATTTAGGATTTTATCAAAATTAGGTTTAGGGTTTGAAATAGGGTTTTGAGTTTAAAATAGGTTAGAATTAGGTTTTGGGTAAAATTAGGGTTTGGTCAAAAATAGGGTTTTGAGTTTAAAATAGGGTTTTGTCAAAAATAAGTTAGAATTACTGCTTTGGGAAAATGAGGGTTTGGGCAAAATTAGGGTTTAGGGTCTGAAATAGGGTTTTGAGTTTAAAATAGGTTTTGATCAAAAATAGGTTAGAATTAGGTTTTGGTAAAATTAGGGGTCAAATTAGGTTATGGGTCAAATGAGGGTTTGGTCAAAATTAGTTTTGTCAAAATTAGGGTTTTGAGTTTAAAATAGGGTTTTGGTCAAAAATAGGGTTAGAATTAGGTTTTTGGTCAACTTTAGGATTTAGGTCAAAATTAGGGTTTAGGTTTGAAATAGGCGTTGAGTTTAAAATATAATTTAGGTTAAAATTATGGTTTTGATTTAAAATTAGGTTTTGGGTTAAAATTATGGTTTTGATTTAAAAATTGGGTTTTGGTCAAAAATAAGGTTAGAATTAGGTTTTGGGTAAAATTAGGGTTCGGTCAAAATTAGGTCTGGTCAAATTTAGGATTTTGGTCAAAATTAGGTTTAGGGTTTGAAATAGGGTTTGAGTTTAAAATAGGTTAGAATTAGGTTTTGGGTAAAATTAGGGTTTGTCAAAAATAGGGTTTTGAGTTTAAAATAGGTTTTGGTCAAAAATAAGGTTAGAATTAGTCTTGGGTAAAAACGAGGGTTCTGTCAAAATTAGGGTTTAGGGTCTGAAATAGGGCTTTGAGTTTAAAATAGGGTTTGGTCAAAAATAGGTTAGAATTAGGTTTTGGGTAAAATTAGGTTTCGGTCAAAATTAGGGTTATGGGTCAAATTGAGTCAATTAGGTTTGGTCAAAATTAGGGTTTTGAGTTTAAAATAGGGTTTTGGTCAAAAGGTTAGAATTAGGTTTTTGGTCAACTTTAGGATTTAGGTCAAAATTAGGGTTTAGGTTTGAAATAGGCGTTGAGTTTAAAATAGGGTAAATTAGGGTTAAAATTATGGTTTTGATTTAAAATTAGGTTTTGGGTTAAAATTATGGTTTTGATTTAAAAATTGGGTTTTGGTCAAAAATAAGGTTAGAATTAGGTTTTGGGTAAAATTTGGGTTTGGTCAAAATTAGGTTCTGGTCAAATTTAGGATTTTATCAAAATTAGGGTTTAGGGTTTGAAATAGGGTTTTGAGTTTAAAATAGGTTAGAATTAGGTTTTGGGTAAAATTAGGTTTCGGTCAAAAATAGGGTTTTGAGTTTAAAATAGGGTTTTGGTCAAAAATAAGGTTAGAATTACTGCTTGGGTAAAAATGAGGTTCGTCAAAATTAGGGTTTAGGGTTTGAAATAGGGTTTTGAGTTTAAAATAGGTTTTGGTCAAAAATAGGTTAGAATTAGGGTTTTGGGTAAAATTAGGTTTTGGTCAAAATTAGGTTATGGGTCAAATGAGGGTTTTGGTCAAAATTAGGTTTTGTCAAAATTAGGTTTTGAGTTTAAAATAGGGTTTTGGTCAAAAATAGGTTAGAATTAGGGTTTTTGGTCAACTTTAGGATTTAGGTCAAAATTAGGGTTTAGGGTTTGAAATAGGCGTTTGAGTTTAAAATAAAATTAGGTTTAGGGTTAAAATTATGGTTTTGATTTAAAATTAGGTTTTGGGTTAAAATTATGGTTTTGATTTAAAAATTGGGTTTTGGGTCAAAAATAAGGTTAGAATTAGGTTTTGGGTAAAATTAGGGTTTGGGTCAAAATTAGGTTCTGGTCAAATTTAGGATTTTGGGTCAAAATTAGGGTTTAGGGTTTGAAATAGGGTTTTGAGTTTAAAATAGGTTAGAATTAGGTTTTGGGTAAAATTAGGTTGGTCAAAAATAGGGTTTTGAGTTTAAAATAGGTTTTGTCAAAAATAAGGTTAGAATTAGTTTTGGGTAAAAATGAGGGTTTCGGTCAAAATTAGGGTTTAGGGTCTGAAATAGGGTTTTGAGTTTAAAATAGGTTTTGGGTCAAAAATAGGGTTAGAATTAGGTTTTGGGTAAAATTAGGGTTTGGTCAAAATTAGGTTATGGGTCAAATTGAGGGTTTGGTCAAAATTAGGGTTTTGGTCAAAATTAGGGTTTTGAGTTTAAAATAGGGTTTTGGGTCAAAAATAGGGTTAGAATTAGGTTTTTGGTCAACTTTAGGATTTAGGTCAAAATTAGGGTTTAGGGTTTGAAATAGGGTTGAGTTTAAAATAGGTGGTAAAATTAGTTTAGGGTTAAAATTATGGTTTTGATTTAAAATTAGGTTTTGGGTTAAAATTATGGTTTTGATTTAAAAATTGGGTTGGTCAAAAATAAGGTTAGAATTAGGTTTTGGGTAAAATTAGGTTTGGTCAAAATTAGGTTCTGGTCAAATTTAGGATTTGGTCAAAATTAGGTTTAGGGTTTGAAATAGGGTTTTGAGTTTAAAATAGGTTAGAATTAGGTTTTGGGTAAAATTAGGGTTTCGGGTCAAAAATAGGGTTTTGAGTTTAAAATAGGTTTTGGTCAAAATAAGGTTAGAATTAGTTTGGGTAAAAATGAGGGTTTTGAAAATTAGGGTTTAGGGTCTGAAATAGGGTTTTGAGTTTAAAATAGGGTTTTGGTCAAAAATAGGTTAGAATTAGGTTTTGGGTAAAATTAGGTTTGTCAAAATTAGGTTATGGGTCAAATTGAGGGTTTTGTCGGTTTTGGTCAAAATTAGGGTTGAGTTTAAAATAGGGTTTTGGGTCAAAAATAGGGTTAGAATTAGGTTTTTGGTCAACTTTAGGATTTAGGTCAAAATTAGGGTTTAGGGTTTGAAATAGGCTTGAGTTTAAAATAGTGGTAATATTAGGTTAAAATTATGGTTTTGATTTAAAATTAGGGTTTTGGGTTAAAATTATGGTTTTGATTTAAAAATTGGGTTTGCAAAAATAAGGTTAGAATTAGGTTTTGGGTAAAATTAGGTTTGGTCAAAATTAGGGTCTGGTCAAATTTAGGATTTTGGTCAAAATTAGGGTTTAGGGTTTGAAATAGGGTTTTGAGTTTAAAATAGGTTAGAATTAGGTTTTGGGTAAAATTAGGTTCGGTCAAAAATAGGTTTTGAGTTTAAAATAGGGTTTTGGGTCAAAAATAAGGTTAGAATTACTTTTGGGTAAAAACGAGGTTTGTCAAAATTAGGTTTAGGGTTTGAAATAGGTTTTGAGTTAAAAATAGGTTTTGGTCAAAAATAGGTTAGAATTAGGGTTTTGGGTAAAATTAGGGTTTTGGTCAAAATTAGGTTATGGTCAAATGAGGGTGGGTAAAATTAGGGTTTGAGTTTAAAATAGGTTTTGGGTCAAAAATAGGTTAGAATTAGGTTTTTGGTCAACTTTAGGATTTAGGTCAAAATTAGGTTTAGGTTTGAAATAGGCGTTGAGTTTAAAATAGAAAATTATTTAGGTTAAAATTATGGTTTTGATTTAAAATTAGGTTTTGGGTTAAAATTATGGTTTTGATTTAAAAATTGGGTTTGGTCAAAAATAAGGTTAGAATTAGGTTTTGGGTAAAATTAGGGTTTGTCAAAATTAGGGTCTGGTCAAATTTAGGATTTTGGTCAAAATTAGGTTTAGGGTTTGAAATAGGGTTTTGAGTTTAAAATAGGTTAGAATTAGGTTTTGGGTAAAATTAGGGTTTCGGTCAAAAATAGGGTTTTGAGTTTAAAATAGGTTTTGGTCAAAAATAAGGTTAGAATTACGCTTTGGGTAAAATGAGGGTTCGCAAAATTAGGGTTTAGGGTTTGAAATAGGGTTTTGAGTTTAAAATAGGTTTTGGTCAAAAATAGGTTAGAATTAGGTTTGGTAATTATTAGGTAGGCAAATGAGAGGTTTTGGTCAAAATTAGGTTTTGAGTTTAAAATAGGGTTTGGTCAAAAATAGGTTAGAATTAGTTTTTGGTCAACTTTAGGATTTAGGTCAAAATTAGGTTTAGGTTTGAAATAGGGTTGAGTTTAAAATAGTTTGGAATTAGGTTAAAATTATGGTTTTGATTTAAAATTAGGGTTTTGGGTTAAAATTATGGTTTTGATTTAAAATTGGGTTTGGTCAAAAATAAGGTTAGAATTAGGTTTTGGGTAAAATTAGGGTTTGGTCAAAATTAGGTTCTGGTCAAATTTAGGATTTTGGTCAAAATTAGGGTTTAGGTTTGAAATAGGGTTTTGAGTTTAAAATAGGTTAGAATTAGGTTTTGGGTAAAATTAGGGTTTGGGTCAAAAATAGGGTTTTGAGTTTAAAATAGGTTTTGGTCAAAAATAAGGTTAGAATTAGCTTTGGGTAAAAATGAGGGTTTGGTAAAATTAGGGTTTAGGGTCTGAAATAGGGTTTTGAGTTTAAAATAGGGTTTTGGTCAAAAATAGGTTAGAATTAGGTTTTGGGTAAAATTAGGTTTCGGTCAAAATTAGGTTATGGGTCAAATTGAGGGTTTTGTCAAAATTAGGTTTTGGTCAAAATTAGGTTTGAGTTTAAAATAGGTTTTGGTCAAAATAGGGTTAGAATTAGGTTTTTGGTCAACTTTAGGATTTAGGGTCAAAATTAGGGTTTAGGTTTGAAATAGGTTGAGTTTATTTTAGGTAAAATTATGGTTTTGATTTAAAATTAGGTTTTGGGTTAAAATTATGGTTTTGATTTAAAATTTTTGTCAAAAATAAGGTTAGAATTAGGTTTTGGGTAAATTAGGTTTGGTCAAAATTAGGTCTGGTCAAATTTAGGATTTTGGTCAAAATTAGGTTTAGGGTTTGAAATAGGGTTTTGAGTTTAAAATAGGTTAGAATTAGGTTTTGGGTAAAATTAGGGTTTGGGTCAAAAATAGGGTTTTGAGTTTAAAATAGGTTTTGTCAATTTAGAATTAGTTTGGGTAAAATGAGGGTTTCGGTCAAAATTAGGGTTTAGGGTTTGAAATAGGGTTTTGAGTTTAAAATAGGGTTTTGGGTCAAAAATAGGTTAGAATTAGGTTTTGGGTAAAATTAGGTTTCGGTCAAAATTAGGGTTATGGGTCAAATTGAGGGTGTCAAAATTAGGTTTTGGTCAAAATTAGGTTTTGAGTTTAAAATAGGGTTTTGGTCAAAAATAGGGTTAGAATTAGGTTTTTGGTCAACTTTAGGATTTAGGTCAAAATTAGGTTTAGGTTTGAAATAGGCGTTTGAGTTTAAAATAGGGAAAATTTTTAGGGTTAAAATTATGGTTTTGATTTAAAATTAGGTTTTGGGTTAAAATTATGGTTTTGATTTAAAAATTGGGTTTTGTCAAAAATAAGGTTAGAATTAGGTTTTGGGTAAAATTAGGTTTCGGTCAAAATTAGGTTCTGGTCAAATTTAGGATTTGTCAAAATTAGGTTTAGGGTTTGAAATAGGGTTTTGAGTTTAAAATAGGTTAGAATTAGGTTTTGGGTAAAATTAGGTTTCGGTCAAAAATAGGGTTTTGAGTTTAAAATAGGGTTTTGGGTCAAAAATAAGGTTAGAATTAGTCTTGGGTAAAAATGAGGGTTTTGGGTCAAAAATTAGGGTTTAGGGTTTGAAATAGGGTTTTGAGTTTAAAATAGGGTTTTGGTCAAAAATAGGTTAGAATTAGGTTTTGGGTAAAATTAGGTTTGGTCAAAATTAGGGTTATGGGTCAAATTGAGGGTTTTGGTCAAAATTAGGTTTTGGTCAAAATTAGGTTTTGAGTTTAAAATAGGTTTTGGGTCAAAAATAGGTTAGAATTAGGTTTTTGGTCAACTTTAGGATTTAGGTCAAAATTAGGGTTTAGGGTTTGAAATAGGGTTTGAGTTTAAAATAGGTTTGGTAAAATTAGTTTAGGGTTAAAATTATGGTTTTGATTTAAAATTAGGGTTTTGGGTTAAAATTATGGTTTTGATTTAAAAATTGGGTTTTGGGTCAAAAATAAGGTTAGAATTAGGTTTTGGGTATAATTAGGGTTTGGGTCAAAATTAGGTTCTGGTCAAATTTAGGATTTTGTCAAAATTAGGTTTAGGGTTTGAAATAGGGTTTTGAGTTTAAAATAGGTTAGAATTAGGGTTTTGGGTAAAATTAGGGTTTGGTCAAAAATAGGGTTTTGAGTTTAAAATAGGGTTTTGTCAAAAATAAGTTAGAATTACCTTTGGGTAAAATGAGGGTTCTGGTCAAAATTAGGTTTAGGGTTTGAAATAGGGTTTGAGTTTAAAATAGGGTTTTGTCAAAATAGGTTAGAATTAGGTTTTGGGTAAAATTAGGTTTTGGTCAAAATTAGGTTATGGTCAAATGAGGGGTCAAATTAGGGTCAAAATTAGGTTTGAGTTTAAAATAGGTTTGGTCAAAAATAGGTTAGAATTAGGTTTTTGGTCAACTTTAGGATTTAGGTCAAAATTAGGTTTAGGGTTTGAAATAGGCGTTGAGTTTAAAATATTTGTTTTTAGGTTAAAATTATGGTTTTGATTTAAAATTAGGTTTTGGGTTAAAATTATGGTTTTGATTTAAAAATTGGGTTTTGGTCAAAAATAAGGTTAGAATTAGGTTTTGGGTATAATTAGGGTTTGTCAAAATTAGGTTCTGGTCAAATTTAGGATTTTGGTCAAAATTAGGTTTAGGGTTTGAAATAGGGTTTTGAGTTTAAAATAGGTTAGAATTAGGTTTTGGGTAAAATTAGGTTTCGGTCAAAAATAGGGTTTTGAGTTTAAAATAGGGTTTTGTCAAAAATAAGGTTAGAATTACTTTTGGGTAAAAATGAGGGTTTGCAAAATTAGGTTTAGGTCTGAAATAGGGTTTTGAGTTAAAATAGGTTTTGGTCAAAAATAGGTTAGAATTAGGTTTTGGGTAAAATTAGGTTTATCAAAATTAGGTTATGGGTCAAATTGAGGGGCAAAATTAGGGTTTTGAGTTTAAAATAGGGTTTTGGGTCAAAAATAGGGTTAGAATTAGGTTTTGGTCAACTTTAGGATTTAGGTCAAAATTAGGTTTAGGGTTTGAAATAGGCGTTTGAGTTTAAAATATTTGGTAAAATTACCTTAGGTTAAAATTATGGTTTTGATTTAAAATTAGGGTTTTGGGTTAAAATTATGGTTTTGATTTAAAAAGGTTGTCAAAAATAAGGTTAGAATTAGGGTTTTGGGTAAAATTAGGGTTTGGTCAAAATTAGGTCTGTCAAATTTAGGATTTTGTCAAAATTAGGTTTAGGGTTTGAAATAGGGTTTTGAGTTTAAAATAGGTTAGAATTAGGTTTTGGGTAAAATTAGGTTTGGTCAAAAATAGGGTTTTGAGTTTAAAATAGGTTTATCAAAAAAAGGTTAGAATTACTGCTTTGGGTAAAAATGAGGGTTCTGGTCAAAATTAGGGTTTAGGGTTTGAAATAGGGTTTTGAGTTTAAAATAGGTTTTGTCAAAAATAGGTTAGAATTAGGGTTTTGGGTAAAATTAGGGTTTCGGTCAAAATTAGGTTAGGTCAAAAGGGTTTGGTCAGGCAAATTAGGGTTTGAGTTTAAAATAGGTTTGTCAAAATAGGGTTAGAATTAGGTTTTTGGTCAACTTTAGGATTTAGGTCAAAATTAGGGTTTAGGGTTTGAAATAGGCGTTGAGTTTAAAATAGGTTTTGGTAAAATTATGTTTAGGTTAAAATTATGGTTTTGATTTAAAATTAGGTTTTGGGTTAAAATTAGGTTTTGATTTAAAAATTGGGTTTTGGGTCAAAAATAAGGTTAGAATTAGGTTTTGGGTAAAATTAGGGTTTCGG
Organism: Sophora flavescens; assembly: GCA_030762895.1. Lineage (NCBI taxonomy): Eukaryota > Viridiplantae > Streptophyta > Magnoliopsida > Fabales > Fabaceae > Sophora > Sophora flavescens. The sequence continues at coordinate 41,932 of JAUPTC010000468.1, forward strand.
TCAAAATTAGGTTCTGGTCAAATTTAGGATTTTGGGTCAAAATTAGGTTTAGGGTTTGAAATAGGGTTTTGAGTTTAAAATAGGTTAGAATTAGGTTTTGGGTAAAATTAGGGTTTCGGTCAAAAATAGGGTTTTGAGTTTAAAATAGTTTGTCAAAAATAAGGTTAGAATTAGTTTTGGGTAAAAATGAGGGTTTGGTCAAAATTAGGTTTAGGGTTTGAAATAGGGTTTTGAGTTTAAAATAGGTTTTGGTCAAAAATAGGTTAGAATTAGGTTTTGGGTAAAATTAGGTTTTGGTCAAAATTAGGGTTATGGGTCAAATGAGGGTTTGGTCAAAATTAGGTTTGGGTCAATTAGGTTTTGAGTTTAAAATAGGGTTTTGGGTCAAAAATAGGGTTAGAATTAGGTTTTTGGTCAACTTTAGGATTTAGGTCAAAATTAGGGTTTAGGGTTTGAAATAGGCGTTGAGTTTAAAATAGGTTTTGGGTAAAAACTTAGGGTTAAAATTATGGTTTTGATTTAAAATTAGGTTTTGGGTTAAAATTATGGTTTTGATTTAAAAATTGGGTTTTGGGTCAAAAATAAGGTTAGAATTAGGGTTTTGGGTAAAATTAGGTTTTGGTCAAAATTAGGTTCTGGTCAAATTTAGGATTTTGGTCAAAATTAGGGTTTAGGGTTTGAAATAGGGTTTTGAGTTTAAAATAGGTTAGAATTAGGGTTTTGGGTAAAATTAGGTTTCGGTCAAAAATAGGGTTTTGAGTTTAAAATAGGTTTTGGTCAAAATAAGGTTAGAATTAGTTTGGGTAAAAATGAGGGTTTCGGTCAAAATTAGGGTTTAGGTTTGAAATAGGGTTTGAGTTTAAAATAGGGTTTTGTCAAAAATAGGTTAGAATTAGGTTTTGGTAAAATTAGGTTTCGGTCAAAATTAGGTTATGGGTCAAATTGAGGTTTGTCAATTAGGTGGGTCAAAATTAGGTTTGAGTTTAAAATAGGGTTTTGGGTCAAAAATAGGGTTAGAATTAGGTTTTTGGTCAACTTTAGGATTTAGGTCAAAATTAGGTTTAGGTTTGAAATAGGCTTGAGTTTAAATTTAATTTTTAGGTTAAAATTATGGTTTTGATTTAAAATTATTTGGTTAAAATTATGGTTTTGATTTAAAAATTGGGTTGTCAAAAATAAGGTTAGAATTAGGTTTTGGGTAAATTAGGGTTTGGTCAAAATTAGGTTCTGGTCAAATTTAGGATTTTGTCAAAATTAGGTTTAGGGTTTGAAATAGGTTTTGAGTTTAAAATAGGTTAGAATTAGGTTTTGGGTAAAATTAGGTTTTGGTCAAAAATAGGGTTTTGAGTTTAAAATAGGTTTTGGGTCAAAAATAAGGTTAGAATTACTTGGGTAAAAACGAGGGTTCTGGTCAAAATTAGGGTTTAGGGTCTGAAATAGGGTTTTGAGTTTAAAATAGGGTTTTGGTCAAAAATAGGTTAGAATTAGGTTTTGGGAAAATTAGGGTTTTGGTCAAAATTAGGGTTATGGGTCAAATTGAGGGTTTGGTCAAAATTAGGTGGTCAAAATTAGGTTTTGAGTTTAAAATAGGGTTTTGGGTCAAAAATAGGTTAGAATTAGGTTTTTGGTCAACTTTAGGATTTAGGGTCAAAATTAGGTTTAGGGTTTGAAATAGGCGTTGAGTTTAAAATAGGGTTTGGGTAAAATAGTTAGGTTAAAATTATGGTTTTGATTTAAAATTAGGGTTTTGGGTTAAAATTATGGTTTTGATTTAAAAATTGGGTTTTGGTCAAAAATAAGGTTAGAATTAGGTTTTGGGTAAAATTAGGGTTTCGGTCAAAATTAGGTTCTGGTCAAATTTAGGATTTTGGTCAAAATTAGGTTTAGGGTTTGAAATAGGGTTTTGAGTTTAAAATAGGTTAGAATTAGGTTTTGGGTAAAATTAGGGTTCTGGTCAAAAATAGGGTTTTGAGTTTAAAATAGGTTTTGGTCAAAAATAAGGTTAGAATTACTCTTTGGGTAAAAATGAGGGTTTTGTCAAAATTAGGGTTTAGGGTCTGAAATAGGGTTTTGAGTTTAAAATAGGTTTTGGTCAAAATAGGGTTAGAATTAGGTTTTGGGTAAAATTAGGGTTGTCAAAATTAGGTTAGGGTCAAATGAGGGTTGTCAAAATTAGGTTTGGAAAATTAGGGTTTTGAGTTTAAAATAGGGTTTTGGTCAAAAATAGGGTTAGAATTAGGTTTTTGGTCAACTTTAGGATTTAGGTCAAAATTAGGGTTTAGGGTTTGAAATAGGCGTTTGAGTTTAAAATAGGTTTTGGTAAAATTATATTTAGGTTAAAATTATGGTTTTGATTTAAAATTAGGTTTTGGGTTAAAATTATGGTTTTGATTTAAAAATTGGGTTTTGGTCAAAAATAAGGTTAGAATTAGGGTTTTGGGTAAAATTAGGGTTTCGGTCAAAATTAGGTTCTGGTCAAATTTAGGATTTGTCAAAATTAGGGTTTAGGGTTTGAAATAGGGTTTTGAGTTTAAAATAGGTATAGAAGTAGGGTTTTGGGTAAAATTCTGGTTTAGGGTCAAAAATAGGGTTTTGAGTTTAAAATAGGTTTTGGGTCAAAAATAAGTTAGAATTATTTGGGTAAAAACGAGGGTTTGGGTCAAAATTAGGGTTTAGGTCTGAAATAGGGTTTTGAGTTTAAAATAGGTTTTGGTCAAAAATAGGTTAGAATTAGGTTTTGGGTAAAATTAGGTTTTGGTCAAAATTAGGTTATGGGTCAAATGAGGGGTCAATTAGGTTTTGGGTCAAAATTAGGGTTTTGAGTTTAAAATAGGTTTTGGGTCAAAAATAGGTTAGAATTAGGTTTTTGGTCAACTTTAGGATTTAGGGTCAAAATTAGGGTTTAGGGTTTGAAATAGGTTTGAGTTTAAAATATTTGGTAATTAGTTTAGGTTAAAATTATGGTTTTGATTTAAAATTAGGTTTTGGGTTAAAATTATGGTTTTGATTTAAAAATTGTTTTGGTCAAAAATAAGGTTAGAATTAGGTTTTGGGTAAAATTAGGGTTTAGGTCAAAATTAGGTCTGGTCAAATTTAGGATTTTGGGTCAAAATTAGGGTTTAGGGTTTGAAATAGGGTTTTGAGTTTAAAATAGGTTAGAATTAGGTTTTGGGTAAAATTAGGGTTCTGGTCAAAAATAGGGTTTTGAGTTTAAAATAGGGTTTTGGGTCAAAAATAAGTTAGAATTCTTTGGGTAAAAACGAGGGTTTGTCAAAATTAGGGTTTAGGGTTTGAAATAGGGTTTTGAGTTTAAAATAGGTTTTGTCAAAAATAGGTTAGAATTAGGTTTTGGGTAAAATTAGGTTTCGTCAAAATTAGGTTATGCAAATGAGGGTTGGTCTTGGTTTTGGGTCAAAATTAGGTTTTGAGTTTAAAATAGGGTTTTGGGTCAAAAATAGGTTAGAATTAGGTTTTTGGTCAACTTTAGGATTTAGGTCAAAATTAGGGTTTAGGTTTGAAATAGGCGTTGAGTTTAAAATAGGGTTTTGGGTAAAATTCTTAGGTTAAAATTATGGTTTTGATTTAAAATTAGGGTTTTGGGTTAAAATTATGGTTTTGATTTAAAAATTGGGTTTTGGGTCAAAAATAAGGTTAGAATTAGGGTTTTGGGTATAATTAGGGTTTGGTCAAAATTAGGTCTGGTCAAATTTAGGATTTTGGGTCAAAATTAGGGTTTAGGGTTTGAAATAGGGTTTTGAGTTTAAAATAGGTTAGAATTAGGGTTTTGGGTAAAATTAGGGTTTGGTCAAAAATAGGGCTTTGAGTTTAAAATAGGGTTTTGGGTCAAAAATAAGGTTAGAATTACTGCTTTGGGTAAAAACGAGGGTTCGTCAAAATTAGGGTTTAGGGTTTGAAATAGGGTTTTGAGTTTAAAATAGGGTTTTGGTCAAAAATAGGTTAGAATTAGGTTTTGGGTAAAATTAGGGTTTGGGTCAAAATTAGGTAGGTCAAATGAGGGGTCAAATTAGGTTTTGGTCAAAATTAGGGTTTTGAGTTTAAAATAGGGTTTGGGTCAAAAATAGGGTTAGAATTAGGTTTTTGGTCAACTTTAGGATTTAGGTCAAAATTAGGGTTTAGGTTTGAAATAGGTTTGAGTTTAAAATAGGTTTTGGGTAAAATTACTTTAGGTTAAAATTATGGTTTTGATTTAAAATTAGGTTTTTGGGTGAAAATTATGGTTTTGATTTAAAAATTGGGTTTGGGTCAAAAATAAGGTTAGAATTAGGTTTTGGGTAAAATTAGGGTTTTGGTCAAAATTAGGGTTCTGGTCAAATTTAGGATTTGGTCAAAATTAGGGTTTAGGGTTTGAAATAGGGTTTTGAGTTTAAAATAGGTTAGAATTAGGTTTTGGGTAAAATTAGGTTTTGGGTCAAAAATAGGGTTTTGAGTTTAAAATAGGGTTTTGGTCAAAAATAAGGTTAGAATTAGTTTTGGGTAAAAATTAGGGTTTGGTCAAAATTAGGGTTTAGGGTTTGAAATAGGGTTTTGAGTTTAAAATAGGGGTCAAAAATAGGGTTAGAATTAGGTTTTGGGTAAAATTAGGGTTTGGTCAAAATTAGGGTTATGGGTCAAACTGAGGGTTTGGTCAAAATTAGGGTTTTGGGTCAAAATTAGGTTTTGAGTTTAAAATAGGTTTTGGGTCAAAATTAGGTTAGAATTAGGTTTTTGGTCAACTTTAGGATTTAGGTCAAAATTAGGGTTTAGGGTTTGAAATAGGCGTTGAGTTTAAAATAGGTTTGGGTAAAATTATTAGGTTAAAATTATGGTTTTGATTTAAAATTAGGGTTTTGGGTTAAAATTATGGTTTTGATTTAAAAAGGGTTTTGGGTCAAAAATAAGGTTAGAATTAGGTTTTGGGTAAAATTAGGTTTTGGGTCAAAATTAGGTTCTGGTCAAATTTAGGATTTTGGGTCAAAATTAGGGTTTAGGGTTTGAAATAGGGTTTTGAGTTTAAAATAGGTTAGAATTAGGTTTTGGGTAAAATTAGGTCTCGGTCAAAAATAGGGTTTGAGTTTAAAAAGGTTTGGTCAAAAATAAGGTTAGAATTACTTTTGGGTAAAAAGAGGTCGGTCAAATTAGGGTTTAGGGTCTGAAATAGGGTTTTGAGTTTAAAAATAGGGTTTTGGGTCAAAAATAGGTTAGAATTAGGTTTTGGGTAAAATTAGGTTTGGGTCAAAATTAGGGTTATGGGTCAAATTGAGGGTTTGGTCAAAATTAGGGTTTGGGTCAAAATTAGGTTTTGAGTTTAAAATAGGGTTTGGGTCAAAAATAGGTTAGAATTAGGTTTTTGGTCAACTTTAGGATTTAGGTCAAAATTAGGGTTTAGGTCTGAAATAGGCTTGAGTTTAAAAATAGGTGGGTAATTTTAGGTTAAAATTATGGTTTTGATTTAAAATTAGGGTTTTGGGTTAAAATTAGGGTTTTGATTTAAAAATTGGTTTTGGGTCAAAAATAAGGTTAGAATTAGGTTTTGGGAAAAATTAGGTTTAGGGTTCAAAATTAGGGTTTGGGTCAAATTTAGGATTTGGGCAAAATTAGGGTTTAGGGTCGAAATAGGGTTTTGAGTTTAAAATAGGTTAGAATTAGGGTTTTGGGCAAATTAGGGTTCGGGTCAAAAATAGGGTTTTGAGTTTAAAATAGGGTTTGGGTCAAAAAAAGGTTAGAATTAACTTGGGTAAAAATATGGTTTTGGTCAAAATTAGGGTTTAGGGTCTGAAATAGGGTCTTGAGTTTAAAATAGGGTCTGGGTCAAAAATAAGGTTGAATTAGGTTTTGAGTAAAATTAGGGTCAAAATTAGGTTGGGTCAAATTAGGTCTCGGGTCAAAATTAGGTTTTGGTCAAAATTAGGGTTTTGAGTTTAAAATAGGTTTTGGGTCAAAAATAGGTTAGAATTAGGTTTTGGTCAACTTTAGGATTTAGGTCAAAATTAGGGTTTAGGGTTTGAAATAGGCGTTTTGAGTTTAAAATAGGTTTGGGTAAAATTACTATTAGGGTTAAAATTATGGTTTTGATTTAAAATTAGGGGTTTTGGGTCAAAATTATGGTTTTGATTTAAAATTGGGTTGGGGTCAAAAATAAGGTTAGAATTAGGTTTTGGGTAAAATTAGGGTTTCGGTCAAAATTAGGTTCCGGTCAAATTTAGGATTTTGGGTCAAAATTAGGTTTAGGGTTTGAAAATAGGGTTTTGAGTTTAAAATAGGGTTAGAATTAGGTTTTGGGTAAAATTAGGTTTTGGGTCAAAAATAGGGTTTTGAGTTTAAAATAGGTTTTGGGTCAAAAATAAGGTTAGAATTGGAATGAGTGGTTTCGTAAAAATTGGTTTATGTTTCGAAATTAGTGGTTGGAGTTTAAAAATAGGTTATGGGTCAAATCGAGTAATTAGGTTCTTGTAAAAATTAGTGGTTTGGGTCAAAATTAGGGTTTTTGAGTTTAAAATAAGGTTTTGTTGATCAAAATAGGGTTAGAATTAGGTTTCTGGTCAACTTTAGGATTTAGGGTCAAAATTAGGTTTAGGTTTGAAATAGGCGTTGAGTTTAAAATGTGGTCATGTGGTAAAATTACTAGCTTATGTTAAAATTATGGTTTTCGATTTAAAATTAGGTTTCTTGGGTTAAAATTATGGTTTTGATTTAAAAATTGGGTTTGGGTCAAAAAACAAGGTTAGAATTAGGGTTTTGGGTAAATTAGGGTTTCGGTCAAAATTAGGTTTCGTCAAATTTAGGATTTTCGTCAAAATTAGGGTTTATGGTTCAAATAGGGTTTTGAGTTTAAAATGTAGTGGTTAGAATTAGGTTTTGGGTAA
>JAUPTC010000469.1:0-48785 GCA_030762895.1 Sophora flavescens
CAATACTCTCTTTTAAGGTTTTGCTTTGTCTAATAGGTACTGATATGTGTGGTGCTTCTAATGTATTATGTGAATTATTGTGTTGTTTGGTAGTGGAGAGCTGAGCTCAATAGGATGTGATATTGTCTGATTGTATGCTGATAATTTAATGTTTATGCATGTGTTTGTCAATATGTGTTGTTTGTTAGTGGAGAGCGAAGCTCAATAGGATGTGATCCTGTCGGAAAGGCGGGATGCTTTGGTTGTGTCTTTGATAATTTAGAAATTATGCATGTGTTTGACAATTAAGCGCTACTTGTCGGTGGAGAGGCGGAGCTCAATAGGATGTTTGCTACAATATTTTATCTAAGTTTTTTATTGATTTACGCTGCAATTTATATGAGCTCAACAATGTTGCAATAGTTATAGGATATTGGTTATATTTATTGTTAGAGATAAAAATTAATTTACGAAAGACTTAGTTTCCTATTTGAGATTCAATAATATTAATTAGCATGCGTAACTTATCAATGTATGAATGCTAATTGTATTGAATCTCGAATTGTCCAAGTGGGACAGTTTGGGACAAAACTTTTTCACAATCGTACAATAGTCATTTCCATGTTCAAATGCCTTATATATATACTTGTTGAAATCTCGGTCGATGCATTTCCTTTAGTTCTCCTGGTGCATACTTGATCACGGTGATGCTCACCTTGCTCTAGTAGTGTACTTGGAGACCGATGGGAAATGCTGTCGAAATTTTGTTAAGCATAAGGTATTTGAATAAGGGAATAACTATTATTAGCCAAGTGTGGTAAAGGTTTCTTCTCAAATGGGATAGGTTCATACCTTGTCATAAGAACGAGATTGATGGAGTTATTGGAATGCCTAGTAATATATAAGTGTTACTTTTTTTTTTGGTCGGGCTATTTAATTGCCAGCAATGGATATTCCGGAGAATCGGAAAAGGATGTATCATAGGTTGGATCGGAATAAACATCTTAGGGAAGAGTATAGAGTTCGAGTGGGTGAGTTTATAGAGTTTGTTGTTAGCTAGGTGAGATTTATACAGCTGGGCGGTGATCATTTGAGGTGTCCTTGCAAAAGATGCAAGTGTCAATCTTTCAAAAGCGTGGATGGAGTTGTAGCCGATCTTTATGAGAAGGACTTCATGCCTGATTACTATTGGTGGAGTAACCATGGTGAGGCGTTGCACGATTTAAACCCGATTGTGTTTGAAGGTTCGTACTATGGAAATGGTGACCGGAGGGAAGAATTGACTCCATACGAGCAGATGATAATGGATCATACTGGACCATCGGTTGGTGTTGTACTAGAAGAAGATGGGGGAGAAGATGGTGGAATGGGTTCCCAATACATAGAGGAGAATCCGAATCCCGAAGCTCAAAGATTCTATGATATGATGAGTGCTACACGATCTCCATTGTGGGAAGGATGTCGAGAGTACATAGAGTTGTCAGTGTGCAAGGAATGGTTGAGTATCAAATTTCACTACAATATGCAAGAAGGCTGTTTTAATCGCCTCACCAGGTTAGTGTCCAAGGCGTTGCCAGAAGACAATTGGATGCCTACTAGTTTTTATCATGCTAAGAAGTCTGTGGAAAATTTGGAGTGCAGGTTGTTTGAAAATGGATTGTTGCTGAATGGATGTATGTTGTACTATAAGGATGATTCAGCGGAAAGCATAACATGTTGTCGATTTTGTGGTGTGGATCGGTATAAGACAACCACTAGGATGGGCATTGAGAAGAAGAGGTCGCTAAAAAGATGTGGTACTTTAAGCTCGTGCCAAGACTAACAAGATTGTACTCTTCGATGGCCCTTGTAGCTCACATGAGGTGGCATAGTGAGCATGAGAGGGAGCAAGATGTCTTGTGTCATCCATCGATGGAGAAGCTAGGAAGCATTTTGATAGGGTTCATATGACATTTTCGCGGGACCCTCAAAGCGTCGATTGGGGTTATCTCTTGATGGATTTAATCCGTTTGGGCGATCCGGAAAAGCATACTCTTGTTGACCGGTTATCCGACTCCATACAATCTTCCCCGGGATGTGCATGAAGCGGGAGTTTATGTTCCTACCTGTCATAATTAAGGTCCGTCTAATCCAACGAGGTAAGATTGATGTGTACTTTGCAGCGGCTGATAGATGAGTTGGCGATCTTTGTGGAATGATGGTGTGTTGACATATAGCGTATCTTTGAGGCAGAATTTCATCATGAAAGCAGCTTTGATGTGGGACGATCAACGACTTTACCGCCTATGGGATGATGTACGGTTGGATGACCGGTGGGGAAGCTTGGATGCCCAATATGTATGGAGCGATCGAAGGCATTCATGCTTAAAAACATTCGAAAGATCTCATATTTTGATTGTCATCGTAAATTCCTTCCAGAAAATCATCCTTATAGGCGGAACAAGAATGCATTCAAGAAGCGTTGTGCGGAGACAACCCCGCCTCCACCACGTTTGACTGGTCCTAATGTATGGCGTAGAGTACAGTACTTACCGCTCGTCCATGAATCCCAAGGAGAACATATTCCTGATTATGGCGTCAACCATAATTGGACAAAATAAAGTATATTTTGGAGGGTGCCGTATTGGAGGATGCAGCTACTCCGTCACAACATTGATGTCATGCATACTGAGAGGAATGTGTTTTTGAATGTGTTTGACACTGTGATGGACATCAAGGGGAGGACAAAGGATACAAAAAAAGCCCGATTGGATATGGCTGAAATTTGTAATCGGAAGGAGCTTGAGTTGCAGGACGGTGGTCGTGGCAGACTTATCAAACCGAAGGCAAGTTATACACTAAGCAAAACACAAAGTGGTTGTCTGTAAGTGGGTTAAAGAACTAAAGTTACCAGATGGGTATGCTTCCAATATGGGTAGATGTGTTGACATGAAGGAAGCAAAGTTACATGGAATGAAGAGTCATGATTGCCCCGTGTTCATGCAACGGTTGCTTCCAATTGCGTTCGACGCATTACCGAAGCAAATTTGGAACCCACTTGTTGAGCTTAGCCACTTTTTCAGGGAGCTTACATCGACAACACTAAATGTGAATCAATTAAAGATATGGAAGTCAAGATACCCGTTTTGTTATGTAAGCTGGAGCAAATCTTCCCGCCGAGTTTCTTTGATTCCATGGAACACCTGCCAGTTCATCTACCTTACGAAGCAAGAGTTGGTGGCCCAGTCCAATACCGCTGGATGTATCCATTTGAGAGGTAAACAACATCATCTATTTTACTTAATACATATGAAATTCCCGAACACGAAATTGTAGTTTAGCTTTCTCTAAAACTAGTAATTATTTGTATGTATCCCTCTTTAATAGGTTCTTGCACTCCCTTAAACACAAAGTCAAGAACAAGGCACGAGTGGAGGGTTCCATTTGTGAAGCATACTTAGTAGAGGAGACTTCCACTTTTGCCTCTTATTACTATCGGGGCCGAAGTTAACACGAGAAGGACAAGGATGCCTAGAAAGCGTTGATTCGGGCGAAGGAAGTTCAACTAGTCCTCCGATATCAATATTCAACTATCCTGGCAGATTTAGTGACAAATCAAAATGATATTTCTTGGAGCATCGTGACATTAATCTTTGCTCATCGTATATCCTTCAAAATTGTGAAGAGATGGCGCCATATTTAGAGTAAGTTTCTACAATGTCTTTTATAAGTTCAATTGACATTTATGATTATTAATCGTCCTTTGTTAATATCCCATATGTAGGATGTACGGCAATTTTCTAAGGGATCTCCAACTTTGACATTTCAAACGATCAGGTTGATCGACAAATCACTTCTCACTTTGCTACGTGGTTCAGTAAATATGTAGGTTAAGCATCTTCATTTGTTGCAATACATTTTATCTCCTTAAATATATAGCATGTATAAGAATAATATAATATTTGATTTTTTAGGTACTAGATCCAGAAAACAATGTTCAAAATCCATTGTTGACAAATTTGGAATGGGGACCTAACAGATGGGTTACATCATGGAATACTTACATTGTAAATGGATATAAATTTAACACAAAAACATGGAATGAAGGAATGCAGTCGTGTAACTATGGTGTTTGTGTGCGAGTCACTGATGGCAATGTAGAGGATGATTTCTATGGGGTTCTAACTGACATCCTTGAACTCGATTATACCGGTTTTCCCGTGATGAAGTTAGTTATCTTCAAGTGTGATTGGTTTGATCCTACTCTTGACGTAGGGACAAAAATCGATAAAAAATATGGTATTGTTCAAGTTAGGATGTCTCGAAGGTATAATAAGGCGTACGACCCATTCATTTTTTCACAACAGGCATATCAGGTTTATTACTCGCCATATCCCGAAGGACATCAAGGCTGGTTGGGTGTTATTAAGATAAATGATCGCGATATAATTACGATAATGTAATCAACCAGCACTGAAAAAGATGCTCCGTACCAAGATGATGAGTTTTCAAGACCCCGCATCCGTTGCAAATTACAGGACATTATTGTTAATTCTTCGGCGGACATTTAGGAAATGGGGAAGAAGTTGAAACAGAGTTAATGGATCCATCCGAGTTGGACGCATCTAGCGAAGGCACATTCCGATCAAGTGAGACTGATGAGAGTGAGGGTGAATTTAGTGATGAAGATTCTACTTAGGTAATTTATTTATGTCATAATTCATTGTGTAAATGTTATTCTACTTAGTTAGTTTATTTTTGTATTATTTACACTGTTGTGTAATCATCTTTTCATTTTTTACACAGATGGCAGATTCCTCTAGAGGTAGGGGTCATCGTGGAGGTCGTCTTTGCGAGAGTCCCTTTGGGCCAGGCCCACAGCCTTCAGATCGAGACCATCCTACCAGCACCTCTGTGGACGGGACACCTCAGGGTGATCGAGTTGCACCCCCGACCCAGCCTCATGTGGTCGGGACACAGGCTGCACCCTCATCATCCACACCTATGACAGGACCATCATCATCGGGACAGGAGAGTCGTGGTCCATCGACGGGAGGATTCTTTTATCCCGGGGGGATAACGAGTAAGCTAATTTAATTTTTTTAATATATATAAAGTATCGTTAATTTCTATTTACTTGTTTTTAAATTTATTTATAACATTTATTAATGCTCTAATTTTCTGCGGCTTGACTTCGCATGAAGGGCCCTTCTAATTCGATATCGAAGATCTGCGGCCGCAAGTTTGATGGTCCATAGCCTACATGGAAGGCCATCCCACGGGGCCATAGGGATCGATTGTTTCTAGAGTTTAAGGTTACAATTTATTAAGTTATTTAAATTAAATTTACATTATATATATATATACACACACACACACACACACACGAATTTCCTAACAAGCGTACGTTGCGAAAAGAGTATAGGTGGGACGTAGCTTTAGAGGGTCTCATCGGGGACATATTTGAGCATAAAGGCTCACTTTGGTCATGAAGAATCGGCGAACAAAGGTGAGGAAGGGTAAGAATAAGGGGAAGTGGGTGGATCCACGAGATCGGGAGGCAGCTGGACCCGATCTTGGGCTGCTGAGAAGTTCCGGGGAGATCCAGGCCATGGCTCGGCATAATCGAGCTTCTGATGGTGGCGCATGTGCTTGGACCGGCGGGTCTAAATCAGTCGCCGCCCACTACGACGAGCTAGTAATACATTAAACTTTTGACTTATTATACTATTTAATTAATTAGTTTTCATTTTTAATTATTCATATGAATTTAAGATTATATTTTTGTGTAGAAAGCACAGAAGCAATGGGCCCCCACTACTATGGAGTTGGTGGAGAGGACGAAGAAGTTGAAGTCGGGGACATGGGTCAACGACAATGCCCGTAACTATGTTGTAAGCAAAAAAAAATTTAGTGTTTACTTGTAATTTATTATAAATGATTTGTAAATATTGATTATAATTTTAACTAAATCTCTTCAACTATACTTTGTAGGTGGGCTTCAATGAGAAGAAGGACGATGCCATATCACGTGCCTCACAGTCACAAGATGAGGCCTTGACTCGTGATGGGCCTAGATCTCCTATCTCTGTCGGCGATAATGCCATTTATTTGGAGGTCGTCGGGCGAGAACAAGAAGGGGGCACGTGTATGGTCGCGGACACGGGAGGCGAGTTTATCACTTCATCATCCGGCATGCCTGCTCCTTCCTACACCGATATCGTCCCTCGGGAGCGGTTCAACCAAATGCGAGGACACTATCACGCAGGTGAACGCGGAGCTTCGGGAGAAGAGCGAGAGAGAAGCGGCGAGATGGCGAACTAGATTGCACAATTGACTTCGGTCACACCGATTGATGCGAGGCGAGCATCGGCGAGGGCGGACACTGCGGGTGGTGTTGGGAGCAGATGAGGATCGGACTCCGATTGCTCGGGGTGATGCTCCGGCGGTTGTACCGCTTTGTTGTCACTCCTCGGTTCCATCGCCATGACTCGATGCTTGCTCTGCGAGAGGGCGATCATATAGCGAGGCGTCGGTGAGTACGGACGGCGAGGATGATTGGATTCCTCCATCTCCCCCTCATCATGACTGAATTTTTTTTTTTCATATTTTTGACTTTAAACGATTCTTGTACAACATTTTGGATTATTTTTTATATATATATTCATTATTTCTTGTGATTGTATATTTCATTAGTAATTTGGTGTGTTTTACACTACAATGATTAGACTTTTAATAACGCACCTTTTATAGCATTTTAGTGTGGAAATGCTATTAAAAGTGATGGGGGGACTTTTAATAGCGGTTCCTTAAAGAAACGCTATCTTAGGTATCACCTAAGATAGCGTTTCCTTAAGGAACCGCTATTAAAAGTCAAGCTGCAGGAAAAGATAGCGGTTCCGTCTGGAACCGCTATCTTAACTAACAACATAAGATAACGGTTCCACAGAGAAACGCTATCTTTTCTAATTTGCAATTAATAAATAAAATAAAATTAACTTTTAATAGAGTTTGTAAAATGAAACGCTATCTTAGGTAACCTTTAGATAGCGTTTAAATATAGAAACGCTATCTTAGGTGATTATTATTTTAGAGCTACCCGCGCGCGCGTTGCTTTGATCCTTCGATTCTCAGTTTCTGCGTACCCTAATCCTCAGTTCATCACTGACCTCAGTTCAAGTACACTAGGGTTGCCATTGCAGATTCATCCTCGCATTGCATGCAGAGCTCGACCCCTCTCATTGCTCGCTGTCTCCACCATTAATTCGTGCATTGTCTTCGCCATTCTTTGAGTCGTCCGTGTGCTTCTTTCTAGAAGTTCCTTTATTAAGAGAGTGGGTTTTCACTTTTCAGTTTCAAGTTTCCGCTGTCTCGAAGTTGCTTCTTTCGGTTTGATTTCCCTTTTACAGGTAACAACTCTTCTCGTTTATGTTTTGGGTTTTAGCGATCTGTTCGATTTTCATTGGATTAAATTGTTGGAGGAAGTTGATGAAAACTAAACCTTTCTATGTTGGCTTCGATGTTACGTCTCAATGACCATAGCAAGTTGCAACTAATTTATACGGGTATGGATGTGCATGGTACAGTCACTTCTTTGTTGGGTTGCTCTTTTGTTGTTTGAGGTGAGTTTCCACCTAAACTTTTGAGTCTGTGTGTGTTTGTGTGTTTGTTTTAATATTTTTATGTTTAATAACTTTTTTCTTTAGTAGCAATTGTTTTTGTCATTGACTTGATTGGCTTTGGATGGTTTCTTTGAAACATTATAAGCTGAATGAACCCATGTGTTTGTGAGTGGAAGTCTTGCAATTTCTTTGGATTGAATAACTCTGCTAAAACATCATAGGTGAACACAGTCATGAGCTGAAGATAATTAGATTAAAAGAATGCAGGGAGATAGGTGAGAAGCCAAGTGAAACCTCTCTTGGAACACCAAATATTTTTGTTGGTAGAATAGAGACAAAGCTAACAGACGGAGTTCGCTTCTACCGTTTTAGTTAAGAAATTAGCACTTAGAAGTTAGGACTTAGGACTAAGTTGGCAGAATATTGCATCAAATGATAAAATGTACTAATAAAGTGTACAACTTTGAAGTTACGTGAAGCTGTACTAAAGACATTCTTTTTGTTTTCATCTCTGCGAAGTCATGTGCTTGATAACACCATAATAATATAGCAAACCAAAGCTTCCTTTAATGAAATCTTACTAAAACCTAGAGACTCCATATAGATATTAAATCAAGAAAGGGTTTTGGGGACTGAACTCCTGAATCGGTCTTCCAATTAACCATCATTGAGTTAGCTTATAAATGTTCATTACCTTATATATTGCTAATATATAACTTCATTATTCTAGATTCTAAAAATGCACAATCTATAGACAAGTAACTTAGATATACATGTGTCTTTCATGCATATCTTTTCCCATGATTCCTCATGGTTACAACTAGTATAGAAGAACAAAGAGAAAGATTAGGAAAGGTAGCAGATGTCCAAGTAATTTGGAAGATATTAACATAATGACTATTATTGGATGGATATTATTTTTGTATGATGGATATTATTTTTGCATGATTGATCTTAATATTATTGGATTGAGGAACAGGTCATAAGTGCTGCACGAGTTGTAGTTAACATCAACTTTCTTTGTATTTTGTAAATCTTTCGGGAATGATATCTTTGGGTTACATTTTCATTGCACACCTTGTTGAGATTCTAAAGTCCTCTTCCCCAGTGTACAAGAAAAAGCTGCATCTGTGCTTGAGTTTGTGGCATGCGGACCCAACTCTGACCCCTATTATATCTGTGGAAATTGAATATGTTCTCGATTCTGTTTTTCAGCAAAAAATTTTGAAAATTTCAGGTAAGAGATTTATGCTCTATAATCCATGATTTGTTATAAGAACATATTCTTTTTTATCTGTTTGCCATGTTTTGATTTTCTCTTTTAATTTGGATGTGTACTAAGTAGATAAAAATGATATAACCTCATAGTAGTGTTTGTTTCAATATGTATATGTATGCGTTTAGAATTAGACTTTAAAATGAAGAATGTTAAGTACTGTTCCATTAAAATTCAGACTGAAATGCAAAGCAAACAATTGTAAAAATGTTTAGTTTCAAGTAGCAGATGAATAAACAAAACTCATTACCAATCAAGCCTAATAGAGGATGAAGGACCCAAAACAAGCCTAGCAAGTAGGCAAGTAGCAACTTCTCAAGCAAGAAAAGGAAGAAAAGGAAGTAAAAGCAATAACAATAGTGGATTGAAAATGAGACCATAAAATGGAAAAAGATGCATGGTGCGGGGGTGTAATTAAGAGTTTTATAGCTAAGAAGTTCAGCTGTGTTCAGGCTAGTGCGTATGTATGCATGTGCTTTTCAGTTATGAACTGCCAATTAGTTATTGACTATTTCCACTATATTTTTCCATGGAACTGTAGTTCATAGTTGTTCAAAGGATAAAACAAGTGAAGGACAAATATTCCAGTGAGAAGGAAATGGGATCTTGATGTGTTTTCTTTGGAGCAGTTTTATTCTGATGTATACTCGTTTTCAAAATCGGGATAGCGATGCTGATCATAGAAACTAGTAACCAACCAGAGCATAGGCAGATGTAGATTGGTTGTTACTTGCACAAGGTTTGGTGATAAGGAGACAGACCACGACATTTTTGTTTACTTGCGCCTTTCAAAGGTTATGTTATAAGAAAAAATACACAAAATCAAAATTAATGGACCTTGTGTAAATATCAATGAGTTGTATTATAACTCATTTGGTATCTTTAATCTGTATACATTGCATGTAGATATCAACCACTCCAAACTCATAGTAAATATGTTTAATAAATATTTTTTAGATCGGGAAACCATGGATCGGAAATAGATGTACGCCAATCGTTTAACGAAGGAGTATGAGGATGGGGTGAAAGAGTTCATTAGGTTTTCAGTTCGGCATGCAGAAAACCCTAGTACAATCATATGTCCTTGTTTAGATTGTTGTTATGCAAGGCGAGTTAGTGCAGCCGATTTGGAAGAACGTTTAGTGTGTAATGGAATCGATCAAAGTTATACATGTTGGACAAAACATGGTGAGACAAGAGATGAGTCTAGTGAAATTAGGAATCGTGTGAGATATTCATCATACGATACCGACACAAATACTTATGAGGCGATCGTTTTGAAGACATTGCAAATCTTTGTTGAAGAGGATCTTGGGATTGTCCTCAAATGTTTGAGAGGTTGGTAAGTGATGCGAGTAACCATCGTATGATGGTTGTACTAAATTCACAAGATTGTCGGTGATGTTAAAGTTGTATAACTTGAAATCGGGTAACGGATGGGTGATAAGAGCTTTACGGACTTACTCACACTATTGAAAGACATGTTGCTTCGGAGGATAATGTGCTTCCTAGTCGGACATATGAGGCTAAAAAGAAATGTTACGCTCTATTGGCATGAGCTACGAGAGGATACATGCTTGTCCTAACAATTGCATTTTATTTCGGAATGAATATGCATCGTTAAAGATGTGTCCTAAATGTAATGCCTCACAATATAAGAAGAAAGAATCGAGATCCGAGAGAAGGTTGTGTGGTATTTTCCCATAATACCCAGATTTAGGCGCATGTACCGTAGTTGGGAAGATTCAAAGCACTTTACATGGCATGAGGATAAAAGGATCAAAGATGGCAAGCTGCGGCACCACTGTAGATTCTCCTCAATGGAAGAAATTTGATCATGATTATCCTAATTTTGGGCAAGAATCAAGAAACCTACGACTTGCATTGGCTCGACGGATTTAACCCGCATGGTGTTCAAAGTAGCTCTCACAGTACATGGCCTGTGATTTTGGTGATTTATAACCTATCCCCGTGGCTATGCATGAAGCGCAAATTTATTATGTTATCTATGTTAATTTACAGGCCCAAACAACCAGGAAATGATATAGGCGTCTATTTGACTCCTTTGATTGAAGACTTGAAACAACTGTGGGAGACAGGTGTGGAGGTGTATGATGGGTATAAGGAAGAAAGTTTCAATTTGAGAGCTATGTTGTTTGGCACAATTAATGATTTTCCAGCCCTACGGTAATCTATCGAGGATATAGCATCAAGGGTCGGTGTTCATGCCCTATATGTGAAGAGGGTGCAGTTGGATGCGGTTAGAACATTGTAAGAAGAATGTCTTTCTTGGGCATCGTAGATTTTTGCATCCAAGTCATCATTACGGTGGTGGAGAAAGGCGTTCAATGGGAACTCGGAAGAAGGGAGAGCTACTTCACCGTTGACAGGTGATCAACTGGTTGAAAATGTACAGGATTTGAATATCCAATTCGGTAAACCTTTTGCGAGAGATATTGTCACAAGAGGGTGGAAGAAAAGGTCGATTTTCTTTGAGTTGCCATATTGGAAATCATTATATGTAAGACATTTCCTCGATGTGACGCACGTTGAAAAAAATATCTGTGATAGTGTCATTGGTACGTTACTCAATGTGCCAGGGAAGACTAAAGATGGCATCAATGCAAGGTTGGACTTGGTTAGTATGGGAATAAGAAGAGAATTGGGACCGACGAAGAAGGGTAAAAGTACATATCTTCCTCCAGCTGCTTACACTCTATCTAGAAAAGAAAAAATTGTTTTTTGTAAGTTTCTTGAAGGAGTTAAGGTTCCGGAAGGGTACTCTTCAAACATTAGGAACCTCGTATCGATGAAAGATCTCAAGTTAAAAGGTCTAAAGTCCCACGATTGTCATGTTCTCATGGAGCGGTTGATACCCATTGGTATACGATCTATTTTACCTAACAAAGTGCGGGGGGCCTTAACTAAACTCTGTTTTCTTCTTCAAGGCAATTTGCGGCAAAGTGATTGACCACGGGAAGTTGCCATCATTGCAAAGAGAAATTGTTGTGACTTTATGCGAGCTTGAGATGTACTTTCCACCTTCATTCTTTGACATAATGGTTCATCTAACCATTCACCTTGTTAGAGAGACACAACTGTGTGGGCCAGCTTATATGAGATGGATGTACCCGATTGAGCGTTATATGAAGATATTAAAAGAGTATATGAAAAACCGATCCACGACCAGGAAGGTTGTATTGTTGAGCAGTATATTGTCGAAGAAGGCTGTTGAATTCATGCGAATACCTATCCAATGCTGATTCTATAGGGCTGCCAAAGTCTCGTCACACATGGAGAATGATGGGGCAAGGAATTCTTTGGAACCGAAATAGTGACTATATCAAGGACAGAATGGGAGCAAGCACACTTATATGTTCCGCACAATGCCGATGAGGTTGAGCCATATGTTGAAAAACACAAGGACATGCTTAAGAGTTTGTATCCAAATAAGAATCAAAATTGGCTAACTAGAGAACACAATCGTTGTTTTATAACGTGGCTAAGAGATCACATTTATGCGAGTTGATTGAAAATGTTACTTGAGTTTCAAATAGATTGAGATGGTTAGCCAAAGGTCCAAGTTTGCATGTCTTCTCTTACCACGGCTATCAAATTAATGGGTACACATTCTATACAAAAAGAACAAGATGGTCGGAGTACAATGCAAAACAGTGGTGTGACTCTTGTAGCTCAGTCGATGCATATCTCAAGTGCCAAAGACAGAAACCCGATGTATGCAAATATGTCATACTTCGGCGTCATTGAACGCATATGGGAGTTGGATTACACAAAGTTTAAGGTTGGTGTGTTTGGTTGTAAGTGGGTTGACAATAATAACGGTGTTCAGATTGATGAGTCAGGGTTCATGCAGGTGGATCTTAATAGGGTGGGGTATAAAGATGAGCCTTTTATATTAGCATCTCAAGCTCAACAAGTGTTCTATGTCACTGATCCATCTGATATGAAAAGGTCCATTGTTCTTTTGACTAACAAAATAATTACTAAGATTGATGATCAAGACCATAGAGATGTTGATATTGAAGATGATCCTTTCGTCGGGACATTACAATCACTTGAGATTGATCCAACTAGGGATGATGGTATGTATATGAGAGATGATCATGATGAGGGGCTTTTGGTCAATCCACCATTTCGTACTAATAAAGGACAAACAAATCTCAATCCAATGAAGAAAAGAAAAAGGTTGACTTAAACATGTATGTAGTGTTTGTGTTTAAATGAACTTTCTGATCCTTTTATATTATAGTTAGCATCTTCCGGTAATGCTAGTGTTGATTTTGTTATCAATTGTTGTTTTATATTTTGCATCAATTAATATTATATTAATGTCCATTGATGTTTTACTTGTGTCTAATATTTTTGTAGGTAAATGGCATCTTCAAGTAATTCTAGTGTTGCCAAAGTGACGAGACGTGGGCCAACAGTTATGAAGGCGGTCATCCGCTCTAGGAGTAAAGGACAAAAATTTGAGGTAATTTACTTACTAATCTAATGATTTCATAATGTTGTTTGATATCTAGATTTAATTACTTTATTATTTTTATTAGGTTGAATGGAATTATTTGGATCAACCAATTCGTGCTAATGGAAAAATATTGAAGAGTTACATTGGGGCCGTTGTTAAACAAACGGTCCCAATTATTTGTTCTAATTGGAAGGATGAAGCTTTGGATGCTTTCAAAGAGAGCATATGGGATGATGTACAGGTAATTGTTAAAATTTAGGAATTATATTGTAAACTATGTAAACATACTTACTTTGACACGTTGTTTATATTGTTTTGCAGATGTCTTTTAATGTTGATGAATCTCGGAAAAAAATTGTACTTGGGAAGTGGTAACCTACATAGGGCATTTAGAACTAGATTGACCAAAAAATTTCTAAGAGATGCTAACGGGAGTATCATAGAGGAACCTCCATCACAATATCCACACATATCAAGGGATGAGTGGATAGATTTTATAGCAATACGCACAGGAGATGCACGATTCTGGTATGTTTAATATCACGTTAGTCCTTATAATTATATGTATACGTACATATGACATTAACCATGTATTAATATTGCTTATATGTGTCTGAATAGAAATTAATCAATGAAAATCGCAACAGAGCGTTAGATCCTGCATGCCCTTACAAACCATCACGTAAGGGGTATGCTGACATTGAGGATGAATTGGTATATATATATATATATATATATATATATATATATATATATATATATATATATATATATATATATATATATATATATTTAACTGCATGTGTGGTAAATATGACTTTTAAACCGTTTGGTTCATATATATTATCTCAATATACGAGATACGGGAGGCGGGGCAGAAGTTAAGAAAATTAAACGCCATATTGTGTGGAGGAAAGCCCGCGAGAACAAGGCGGGTGTAATTGACAACAAAAATACACAGACCATGTGGAATAAATGTGTTAGTAGACTAACGTTTACATTTTCATTTGTTATTTTCTTATGACAATATATAATAATTTTAACATTTGCATTTCACCAATAACTATGTGTGGGAGAACCCCATCACGATGCAATAGAGGAGAGATACAAGATTTTTGTGACACCCTAAACTCGGGTCATCACATGGTTACCCGTTTGCGGAAATAAAACTTAATTTGCTGGTTACTTTTCGGAAAATAATGTTTTCTCAGCGTTCATCTTTTCAAAATATGATGATAAATTTTTTTTTTCCTTTTCTTTTAGCCTCATAACCTACAACAACGAAATCAAACCACACTTAAATACATACGTATATAAGTTATACAACTATCTTTGCCTCATATATTTTCACACCTAGATCATTATCAGTTTAGTTTATTCCCAAAACATCATATAATGCAATAGGACCTAAGCTGGTCGCCACTAATGAGACACTACACCCGACAGGAAGCGCACATCATGTCTCGAACTAGACGGCCTCCTTCTTCTTGTAGAGTCATACCCCCTTGTGCTACTCGATATGTGTTGTAAGGGTGAGACACCAATATATGGATTTAACAAAATAACTAAATGCTTGCACAAAAGAAGACACATACACATATACATAAGCATCTCAATTATAGCATACGAGTTTATCGGTGGGTTTCACACCCCAAACATCAACATTGGAAAAACTATGCATGAACACTTCTATACATCATCTAAACATTCACACCTAATCTCATGAGATATCCCAACAAGTAATGAGTTGATCGGACTCCCAAGCACCACAGCCCGAGAACACCAGGCACGCGGCGGAGAGCGAATACCAGGCACGCGATGAAGCAGAACACCAGGGCACACGGCCGAGAACACGAGTACACAGCCGAAGCGAGAATACCGAGGCACGCGGCAGAGCGAGAATACCAGGCACACGGCGGAACACCAGGGCACGCGGCGAGAGCAGAACACCAGGCACGCAGCCGAGAACAAAACACCAGGCACACAGCCAGAACCCCAGGCACGCAGCCAGAACAGAATACCAGGCACACAGTCAGAACACCAGGCACGCAGCCAGAACACCAGGCACGTCTGCCAAATGCATGGAAAACACTCTGTTCTTAACGCTTTTCTTTGTGTTCGGTCTTTCTTTGCCGAAGCTCAAAATGGCTTACGATTCACAGTTTTATCATCCTTAAAACTTTTATTAAAACCACAGGACCTCACGGTCAGGAGTGCTCAATCATGACACCTCTCGACCTTGCAATCAGTCTTAGGTTCGTGGTAGTAGAAAACATCTTCAAATGTTTCAATACAGTATACCTCACGTATACAATATAGGCCCTCAAAGTCCAAATGACTGAGTCCATCACAACACAAAACATTAGTACCCCGACGTCTCGGTTACTAAGTCCAAGCTGTACTTTCAACACGGTTAAATCAACTTTTGATTTTCGAAATTCTTTTCAAGGTAGAAATTCATTATAAAATCCTTAAATAATAAAAACTTAGTTTTTCACAAACCAATGAGTGACTTGAGGTTTAATTTCCTCAAAATAGGCACTGTCGTTTGAAAAATATTTTCCATCTATACTTTTCCAAATTTGCCGTCAAATTTTATTTTTAAGGCTTTTTAAGCCAAAACTTAACGTTTTCCACTTAATTAATTTTCTAAAATCATGATTAATTTATTTTCACCAATTAGTTTCATAAAAGAATATTTTGTAATAATCCGGAATTTCTTATATAAAAATTAGCAAGTGTAAAAATATTTTCACGGTTTCGCTCTCATTGTGACTCATAATTCCCTTTTCCATAAATAAATTATTAAAATAATAATATTTTCCAAAACTCCTCATTTTCCTCAAAATAAAATTCCCTTTAATATTATATATCAATATTTTGCCGTTAAAACATTGAATATAATTTGCGTAGCTTTTTAAAGCTTTTATCAGATTAACTTTAATTGAGCAACGACCACGTCGGGAGCTTCTCACACATCAACCAACGGCTATATCACGAGATATTCCCAGGCGAGATCATGCATCATAACGATTATAATATACAATTGCAAATAATTAAATAAATTAAACACAACTCCATACCAATACACAGATAAACCACACCACGTAAACAACAAAACCAATAACCACAAACACACATAAATCATATAAACCACACCACAAGCAAATAGTTATTGAGAAAAATCCCTCGGGTAAGCTCCCTTACCTCTTGAAGACTTCGAACTAACGGTTTCAAATAATCCCCCGATTTGATCCGGCTTCCTCCGTCGGCTTTAGGTCAAACCAACCCGATCGATTCCTTCATAACGAATTGCAACCAAAATAAATTAAATCAAACAAAAACATACTTGACTCATGGAGGTTAAGGTTCGGCCTCAACAACTTTTCTAGGTTAGGGAAGTTAAAATTTTGTTAACTAAGGATTTATGATCCATAAGTAACTTAAACATGATTAAGCACTTAACCCAAGATTATGAACCGAGAACATGAACTAAAACTCATCTAGTCCCAAGAACTAGGGTTTCGGCCAAGGGCTGAGTTTGGGGTTAGAAATCTCTAAAATTTCTAAACTCTTGGATTTAATCAACATACAAAACCTAGAGTTAGATTCAAGTGTTACAAACAACTTTTGAATCATAAAACCAACAAGTGCTCATACCTAGGGTTTCGGTTTTGATGAGATCAATAGGTTAAAGTTTGATTTTTGATCTTCTATATACTTGAATACAAGAACTATCAAGATATAATCATGAATCAAGACATGAAAATGAAACAAAACCTAAGAACACCAAGTTAACCTAGGTTCGGCCCGGTCCAGATTTTAGGGAAAGAAATTTCTCATGATCTTGTGCTTCTAGATGATGAAAATAGAGATGATTATAAGATCATATCAATTGGTTTCATGTCAAAAGGAGTTTTCTAGAATTAGTTATGAATTTTTGAATCTAGCTCCATGAACTTTGAACAAATGAAGAACATATGGATTTAAGTCATAGATCTAGAAAAGTGATGAAGAGAAATGATTTAAGCGACAAGAGAATAAGTTATTACCTCTTGATGATCCAAGAAAACAAAGTTTGGATGATGTTCTTCAAGGACTTCTTATGGAGTTCTTAAGAAACTTAAAGAGAAAAATGGACATAGTTAGAGTTTAGAACAGTTTGAGTATTTTGGGTAGATCTCTCAACATACTTATCCGTTTTGGATGATCTTTATGTCGTTGGAAATAAGAGAGAAATATGAACAACTTTCATGTTGAAAGTTTTCCGAGATTCAAAATAGAAACTGGTCAGAATTTCTAGGAAAAATATGATGAATTATGAACACTTTGAAGAAAAGAACATGGAAATGGAAGAAAATGGTTAATGAAGAAGGCAACAACTTAATGAAGAAGGAACCAAACTTAATGAAGAAGGCTTGGAGCCATGGGTTTTGGGTAAGCTTTAGTCAACTTTTCCAATGGCATTTGCTTGCAATTGTCATAAAAAGACAAGGGCAAAATGGTCATTTCATAGCAAAATTTCACTTTGTCATAAATGTGCCATTATGGCCATTATGACTCAGATAAGCTCGTCATAAACACTCGGCAAATCGGTCAAATCCATCATCTCTGCTACGTTGCCGACTCCTCGATTCATCCGCGCAAGCTTTCCTAGAGACATCTCGACGTATACGCCCCAACGAATATAATATTTAAATTTTTTACCAAAATTTTCAAAACTTCAAGATCGTAGTAAATACGATAAAAACATTTTCATCTCGTTCATGACTCAAAATTAGGTCTTACGAGGAGGTAAACTTTCCTGTCAGTGAAAACGCAGACCGGGTTCCGTCTGAATTTTCAACCAAAAACTTCCCCGTAACCTTATGAAAATAAGTATAACAAGGAAATGACCTTGGTTTATCCAAAATCATTTTCTAAGTCTCGGATAAAAATATATATTTATATATTTATTACCGATATTACAAAGCAGTGAAAATCGGGGTGTTACATTACTACCCTCTAAAAAAATTTCGTCCTCGAAATTTCGTCACTCGAAACTTAAACAGAATTTTGTAATCCCATCTTAACCATAAAATTCTACATTGCCCTTCACATCATCTTTCCTCTTATTCTATATTCTATAACACAATTCATTCTTATGTCATTTCTATATATATCCGTACTATCCTTAAAATTTCATCAGAGTCTATCACACTCGAAAAAACAAAATCGAAACTTAATCACTTCTTTTATCAACATGGTTCTACCAGAAACATTATTCAAATCATCTAACTCTGAATATTATCACTAATACCAACAATATCTACACAGCACCATGCATCAACTCCCTACTCAAAATATTTAATCATAGTCTTAGTTTCTATTCATTATAATTCACTACTCCAATTTAATATGACCTCACACATCTCATCCTCAAAATAACTTCATTGCATATCTTAATGCAATTAAACCAAAAGGGATTATAGAATAGAATTATCTAATCCTTAGCTTTCGAACTTTCCTATCAACTTAATTTTACTCAAGAACTTCTCTTTTCCGTTCACATTCAACTTAGGTAAAACCACCATAGACACCTTTCTGTAATTCCTTCCAATCATACGATTAAATCTTAACGATGATCATTTTATCATTATCCTGGTTCCTTTAGCAAACTTTACCTCGATCATAACAAAATCTGCCAAAATCATCTTATTTCTTGATGTTAATTCTACTAGTCACATCTACACCTCCATAAAAATCCATTCACCTCTTTGTCGTGCTTAGATATTACACTTACTCTCAACTAACCTTCTAAGGATCAATTCCTTATCACGTTGGATCAGTCCTACGATACATACCTGCATTAGTTTTTTAAGTTTACACCGTGGACCTAAGCGGTAAAAAGATGTCGACTTCGTCAATCTACTCACGATAATTTGAAAAGAGATTTTCAAGACAATAAATTTCTTGATTTTGCTTTCACAAGAAAGCACAAAGAATAATTTTGTCAATCCGAAGATACAAGTGTCCAATATGTAAAAAGATTCTTCAATAGGTTCGTGAGTGTAAAAATGCATAGCTAATACAAGTTTACAAACATGAGTCTAATAAAGTTTCTTCCTTCACAAGAACTTTGCTACACAACGATTTAAAAGAACATCGGTCAGACAAAATTTAGGCCGGGTCACTTCCACCAAAAGTAAAAGTGAATCGACTAAGTCTCATCAAGAAACTTCTATCATCAAGAATTCCCATCATGTCGCATAACTCAAGAAATACTCATAATACATTCCCAAAGAAGTATGAAAATATCCAGGTATCGGAACCAAAGTCGGGATAGATTTTAAATCAAGGTCGAGAAAAATGAATTTGGCCTGTACAAAATGTACCGCTATGTTGTCTAATACAACCATAGCAATTTGAAAAGCAATTTGTCCACAAGGAACAATTTTTCCGAATCCGAGACCCTCATCTAAGTTTGAAGATTTAAATCTATTCGCCTTGGTTTCTCACAAGCACAATGGTCTTTTATGGCGCCCTTAGTGTGGTCACCACTGAATCGGCCACGATTTCATTGACTTAGTCAATCACTCGGACACACGAGCAGTTGATATTTCCTCATAAGCTGAGTTTACGGTACAAAATCTTTAATATGTCCTTACTCAATCTGGTGGTAACTTGTTCTCAAGTCGATCCTTGAATATATAACAACTCCTTGCGAGGGATACGTAACACTTGTCAGAGAGGTCTCTCATCTCCTCGTGACTCTTAGAGTAGCGAGAACATCATCGATGAAGATGATGACTAACTTATCGAAACGGACCAAAATTCCATTTCTTGAAGTCTAACCCAACTAACCGTTGGCGATATGCTACACCAAGCGGTTGAGATCCGGCTAAATCTAGAAACTAGATCAATCAGAAACTCAACATCAAGTCAATCATTACAAACTTGGGACATTCTTAGAAAATTTTCCCCAAAACTTTCCATGACGGTACCTTATTCAAATGTACGTCTAGTCCTAAGGAATAAGCGAATGTATCAACATGAACATAAGTACCATTTACTAAACATGAGTTCTCACAAGGTCTCGCCAATCAGAACCCACCAAACATACTTACTTGTGTGTCAACACACATTGTTTCAACAGAAACAATTCAAACAAGGTTCAACCAGAGATCACACAACAAAAACCCAACGGACCTATTTCCCGACATTCCAGAAAGACTAGACCAACTCCGATACTACTAATGTGACACCTAAACTCGGGTCATCACATGGTTACCCGTTTGCGGAAATAAAACTTAATTTGCTGGTTACTTTTGGAAAATAATGTTTTCTCAGCGTTCATCTTTTCAAAATATGATGATAATTTTTTTTCCCCTTTCTTTTAACCTCATAACCACAACAACGAAATCAAACCACACTTAAATACATATTGTATATAAGTTATACAACTATCTTTGCCTCATATATTTTCACACCTAGATCATTATCGGTTTAGTTTATTCCCAAAACATCATATAATACAATAGGACCTAAGCTGGTCGCCACTTGAGACACTACACCCGACGGGAGCAGCACTGACATGTCTCGAACTAGGCGGCCTCCTTCTTCTTATAGAGTCATACCCCTTGTGCTACTCCGATATGTGTTGTTAGGGTGAGACACCAATATATGGATTTAACAAAATAACTAAATGCTTGCACAAAAGAAGACACATACACATATACATAAGCATCTCAATTATAGCATCTGATTTATCAAGTGGGTTTCACACCCCAAACATCAACATTGGAAAAACTATGCATGAACACTTCTATACATCATCTAAACATTCACACCTAATCTCATGAGATATCCCGACAAGTAATGAGTTGATCGGACTCCCGGGCACACGCGAGAACACCGAGGCACGCGGCTCAGGCAGAATACGCACGCAGCGAGCGGAACACCAGGCACGGCTAGAACACCGGGCACGCGCGGAGAGCAGAACACCGAGGCTACAGTGGAACACCAGGCACGCAGCGGAGCAGAGACACCAGGCGCACGGCGGAGAACACGAACCGCGCCACCTAAATGCATGGAAAACACTTCATTCTTAATGCTTTTCTTTGTGTTCGATCTTTCTTTTTGGAAGCTCAAAATGGCTTACGATTCCACGGTTTTATCATCCTTAAAACTTTTATTAAAACAGGGACCTCACGGTCAGGTGCTCCAATCACGACACCTCTCGACCTTGTAATCGATCTTAGGTTCGTGGTAGTAGAAAACATCTTCAAATGTTTTCAATACAGTATACCTCACGTATACAATATAGGCCCTCAAAGTCCAAATGACTAAGTCCATCACAACACAGAACATTAGTACCCGATGTCTCGGTTACTAAGTCCAAGTGTACCTTTCAACACGGTTAAATCAACTTTTGATTTTCGGAAATTCTTTTCAAGGTAGAAATTCATTATAAAATCCTTAAATAATAAAAACTTAGTTTTTCACAAACCAATGAGTCACTTGAGGTTTAATTTCCTCAAAATAGGCATATAGTTTCGATAATATTTGCCATCTATACTTTTCCAAATTTGTCGTCAAATATTATTTTAAAGCTTTTAAGCCAAAACTTAAGGTTTTCCACTTAATTAATTTTCTAAAATCATGATTAATTTATTTTCACCAATTAATTTCATAAAAGAATATTTTGTAACAATCCGGAATTTCTTACGTAAAAATTAGCGATGCAAAAATATTTTCACGGTTTAACGCTCTCATTGTGACTCATAATTCCCTTTTCGAGAAATAAATTATTAAAATAATAATATTTTCCAAAACTCCTCATTTTCCTCAAAATAAAATTCCTTTAATATTATATATCAATATTTTGCCGTTAAAACATTGAATATAATTTGCGTAGCTTTTTAAAGCTTTTAACCGACACTTTAATTGAGCACGACCCTTGATCGGGCTTCTCACACATCAACCAACGGCTATATCACGGATATTCCCTGGCAGATCATGCATCATAACGAGTATAATATACAATTGCAAATAATTAAATAAATTAAACACAACTCCATACCAATACAGGATAAACCCACACACGTAAACAACAAAACCAATAACCACAAACACACATAAATCACTATAAACCACACCACAAGCAAATAGTTATTGAGAAAAATCCCTAAGGTAAGCTCCCTTACCTCTTGAAGACTTCGAACTAACGGTTTCAAATAATCCCCTATTTGATCCGGCTTCCTCCGTCGGCTTTAGGTCAAACCAACCCGATCGATTCCTTCATAGCAATTGCAACCAAAATAAATTAAATCAAACAAAACATACTTGACTCATGGAGGTTAAGGTTCGGCCTCAACAACTTTTCTAGGTTAGGGAAGTTAAAATTTTGTTAACTTAAGGATTTATGATCCATAAGTAACTTAAACATGATTAAGCACTTAACCAAGATTATGAACCAAGAACATGAACTAAAACTCATCTAGTTCCAAGAACTAGGGTTTTGACCAAGGGCTGAGTTTGGGGTTAGAAATCTCTAAAATTTCTAAACTCTTGGATTTAATCAACATACAAAACCTAGAGTTAGATTCAAGTGTTACAAACAACTTTTGAATCATAAAACCAACAAGTGCTCATACCTAGGGTTTCGGTTTTGATGAGATCAATAGGTTAAAGTTTGATTTTTGATCTTCTATATACTTGAATACAAGAACTATCAAGATATAATCATGAATCAAGACATGAAAATGAAACAAAACCTAAGAACACCAAGTTAACCTAGGTTTGGCCCAGTTCAGATTTTAGGGAAAGAAATTTCTCATGATCACGTGCTTCTAGATGATGAAAATAGAGATGATTATAAGATCATATCAATTGGTTTCATGTCAAAGGATTTTCTAGAATTAGTTATGAATTTTTGAATCTAGCTCCATGAACTTTGAACAAATGAAGAACATATGGATTTAAGTCATAGATCTAGAAAAGTGATGAAGAGAAATGATTTAAATGACAAGAGAATAAGTTATTACCTCTTGATGATCCAAGAAAACAAAGTTCGGATGATGTTCTTCAAGGACTTCTTATGGAGTTCTTAAGAAACTTAAAGAGAAAAATGGACATAGTTAGAGTTTAGAACAGTTTGAGTATTTTGGGTCGATCTCTCAACATACTTATCCGTTTTGGATGATCTTTATGTCGTTGGAAAGAAGAGAGAAAGATGAACAACTTTCATGTTGAAAGTTTTCCTAGATTCAAAATAGAAACTGGTCAGAATTGCTAGGAAAAATATGATGAATTATGAACACTTTGAAGAAAGAACATGGAAATGGAAGAAAATGGTTAATGAAGAAGGCAACAACTTCATGAAGAAGGAACCAAACTTAATGAAGAAGGCTTGGAGCCGTGGGTTTTGGGTAAGCTTTAGTCAACTTTTCCAATGGCATTTGCTTGCAATTGTCATAAAAAGACAAGGGCAAAAATGGTCATTTCATAGCAAAATTTCAACTTTGTCATAAATGTGTCATTATGGCCATTATGACTCAGATAAGCTCATCATAAACACTCGGCAAAATCGGTCAAATCCATCATCTCGCTGCGTTGCGAGCTCCTCGATTCATCCTAGGCGCAAGCTTTTCCTAGAGACATCTCGACGTATCGCCAATTGAATATAATATTTAAATTTTTACCAAAATTTTCAAAACTTCCAGTGTCGTAGTAAATACGATAAAAACATTTTTCATCTCGTTCACGACTCAAAATTAGGTCTTACGAGCGATAACTTTTCCGTCGGTGAAAACCTGGCCGGGTTCCGTCAATTTCCAGCTAAAAACTTCCCCGTAACCTTATGAAAATAAGTATAACAAGGAAATGACCATGGTTTATCCAAAATCATTTTCTAAGTCTCGGATAAAAATATATATTTATATATTTATTATCGATATTACAAAGCAAGTAAAATCGGGGGTGTTACAATTTTGGTCGCAGGATATTCTTGCTAAAGACCTAGGTGTGCCAGGAGAACCCAGGTCGTGTTAGGGACTCAGGTTTTAGCGTCTCTCAAAAGACTACTTCCCACACGAAGGTCGTGCGAGAACATAAATCCGAAGCAAAAGTTGGGAGACATTGGTATCTCAACTCTCGAAAGATTGAACATTTTGGAAGAAAAGCTCAGAAAAAAAGGAGGATGAGAGAGGCGGGCTAATTTCACGTTGCCCAAGCGTCAAAGATAGTTGCACTCATCATCTCTGCCATCAAGCTTCCGGAGGTAATGCATGCCTTTTTTTTTACTAGTATTGCATTAGCGTTAAATACATTCAATTGGATGCCTTAATTCACTGACTTATTCATCTATCATTGGATTAGGGTCAACTCATGTCGGCTTTATATTTATCAACCCCATACTATCGTATGGTTGGTATGGGTAAAGTATCACTGATAGGTAAGGTTGTTACTGCACATTGGACGATGCCCCTTAACCATGTGAAAGTTGAGTTGATGTTGCAGAGCGGGGGACGCGCCATTCACGGTACCTATCGATGGTGAAGATGTAATGGCAGAAGAGATGCAATAGGTACTTATGTAGCATGGCCAATTGATCTCGTGGTTGTAATTAATATGGTATGTAATTGCATTTTTCCACCCTTTCATATACGGCATATATTTATTACATTAGTTGATCACTAGCGGCATATTGAAATGCAAAATTTCCCGAGGCACTGCAAAATCTAAAGGCAAAGGGGCGGAGTGTCCGGAGTATACGGGGAGTCAATTAAAGCCCGGAAAATAAAGGAGGCAACTCGAGGCCAACCCTCCTACAGCTGGTTCAACTAACATTTCTGCGGAATATTTGAATTTTCTTAAAATACATGAACGAAAGAATATGAAAAATGATGACCAATTGGACATAGAGATGGAACAAAAATATTTTTGGTCGACATATCATTGATATGATCAATACTGAAAATATCGGAGAAATTGTAAATCATGAATAGGACCGCTCCTATTTCAGTATATATCGTACTAAATCAGGCTTAAAGTGTACAATATTTTTTTAGTCTTTCCATTTAAATATTGGATGTCATTGGTGTAATCCATTTTTATATTTTAATTGAAGGTATTTGTATGAAGAATTGTTGCTTCCAAAGGAAAGAGGAGGAGTTTTTGTTCTTGTCCCCACACCAAACAAATACATACGGCTACTTCGGAGGGATTCACTGGGCAACGATATAGTCAGACCGATTTGGTAACTAAAGAAAGAGAATATCACCCTTGTTTTTAGCTAGTGCAATGTTGGGTGAGTCTCTTATCCTATAGGACTTAATTCACAATAATGAATTATATAAAGTTGAGGTGCTTAGGATTTGTTAGCTCAACATTTTTGCAGGAATCATCGGGTGTTAATGCGCGATAAATATTGTTGAAGAGATTATTCACTATCCGGATCCCTTGAATGTTGATCCGAGGAACGCCTTAATTAAAGAATCACCATAAGTAAGCATGCTTTTATATCTCTGATTTTTGACATTAGAATAATCGTGTTGATTCGCATATCTTGGGTTATGATCATTGTGGTTCAAAATAAAAAAGCATCGTGTGTTTGTGATGATTGAAAATATGTTTCTTAATGAAGTCTCGTTTGATTTTGTGATTAGTGCTTTGCAAGTTTATCGCTACAAATATCAGAGCTAAGGTGTGTCGCGTTTAAGGCAACCAACATTAAATGGATTAGAGAGAGGTATATTTGCAAAAACTTATGCGCAATTAGATAAAAAAACTATATTGATTTACTATTTTATTTTTGTAAGTGCACTAAGACAACCCAATGATAGATTGTGGGTACTATGTCATCTATTTTCATGAAGGAAACTATCTTGCAGTACCACTTAAAATACCAATGGTAGATGTTGTTTCTAGCTTTTAACTAGATTGTCCAAATGTTTTAGCAATTGTAACTTAATTTATTTAATTTTTATCGCAGTATTTCCGACTTCAAATGCTCCACATACTCACTTGCCTCAACTATCTAAATCAAGGAAGATTGGTATCGCTATATTGTTGAAAGTTTATTTGATTATGTCAAATTGATCAGATAGTGCGGCTGACTATCATTGGTATGTGAATAATGCTTTAGATTTCTAACTAGAGATCCACATCAACATTTTGTGTTGTTAATAGACTAATGGTCAAGGATAAAGTATTTTGCTCTTTGATATGAAGTCTATGAAGGAATCATTTTGGTAGCATCACCTACGGATCCATCTTATTTAGTTACTCTCTTCGACATTTAATTTAGTTTAATTAATCAGAACTCATTGGCGGTGGTGTATGGCTTTGGTGATGGTGATTGGCTACTTTTGCTAATGCTACTTATGAGAGGTTGCCATTGGAGGATGAACAAGCCGAGGAGGATATGCAAGTCAAAGAACCATGAATGTTGATGTCATTGGTGTCATTGCAGAATGCTTGAGAAAATACTAAAATGCCAATATCTCGAAATACTTACCGACTTGTTTGATTATTTACATCATTGCCCTTATTGAGAGTCGGGTTTGAGTTAAATATGTTGCGTAATGTTCATCCGACTTTTGGTGCGTGTCTAACTTCCATGTATATATTGGCGTATTTTACCTTACATGGAGGTCTCACCTTCTTTTTGGATACACTTGATAATATCAGGACATTGGATCGTATACAGAGGTTTTTGTGTGTAGTGGCTAGTATGTTTTATAGAACATTTTTATCATAAGAATGATATCTTTAACTAGATATATATTTGATGCTTAATATGGTTTGGAAATATTTATTTTATGTTGCAATTGCAGTTTGTAATTCCTTTTTTTTGCTCGAAATGTTTCGTCTAGACCCACTAAAGTAATGACGATTTCTACTTCTATTTAGTTTCATCAAATATATAATGTTATCAAGCCTAGCCGAGTGGGAGAGACTTTTTAGTAATGTCTCATCTTTTGTTCTATAATGGAATGCCATTACTTTACTCATGTTTACACATGCGATGATGTTAATCGAGTGCACAGCGTTGTGCCACCTAAGAAGTTGCTAACAATCTGTCGTGCATTCCGAGTTCCACATGAAGGACCAATGTGTGATCTCTTGTGAGTCACAATCCAGATGATCATGGGTGAGGAATATCTCCTCGAGGAGTCTGCTGGATATACATTTGGAGCAGGATATAGTTGCTCGTTCAATCATACTAATTGTCTCTCCACCGATATCCAGCTCACCAACTTGTTATGGAAGGATACAATTAGTGCCGGTAATGACAAAAATATTTTGAATAAAGTATATTATCTTTTGTCTTTGGGGGATACCTTTTGATTGTGTATCTACTTTATGATGATGATCCTTGTAGGAGAAGAATGTGGTGACTGTATTTAGTGCTCCAAATTACTATTACGATGTGGGAATATTGGTGACATCTTGGAAATTGGGGAGAATATGGATCGGAATTTTCTACTGGTTTGATCTCACCTCCCAGTGCAATTGAGCTTTGACACTACCGTAAGACTCCAAATTATTTTTGTAACTTCATATCTCTCACTGTTTGTAGTTGCTCTTTACTATCTATCTATATATATATATTATAACCTCAGTTAATTATGCTCCACTATATATTTTGTTACTTGCATTCCTCTTATTTAATTCCGCCATCGATGTATACACTCTAAGCTCATTTTCCTTTGTTTTGGATGATGTTGAAACCGGGAAATATTTAAAATTTAAAAAAAAAAAAAAAAAAAAAAAAAAAAAAAGGGAATAGATAGCGTTATTTTAACAAATGCTATTGTGAAATCGCTTTTAGATAGCGTTTTGTTAATACAAACTCTATCTAAAGTCATACTTAGATAGCTTTTTGTACATTCCGGATGATGATAAACGCTATCTAAAGTCATATTTAATTTATATTTCTATCTATTTTACTCTCATATTTCCATAACCTTAATTTTGAGAATTCCATCGGCAGTGGTCATTATGGTATCGAGAGCCTAGTGCTCTCTGTATCTATAGTAACCTTTATGTTGTCTTTACCCGGTCTGACTTTGAGTCAGCCGGAATAGTGGTCCCATAAACAAACCGCATGAGAGAGAGGTAGTTAGTTCGTTGGTCGGCTAGGTGGTCCCTTCGTATCGCTAATGAATAGTAACTTATCGTGAATATCAGAATTCTAGGTTTTTGTCATTGTGTCTAAATTAAGGGGATATTTCAAAGAAGGGAAAAGAAAAATTAGAGGTAGATGGAAGGGAAGTACTAGTAACGAAGAATTTGATAATGTTTGAATAAATGAACATCAAACAATTATTCCTCGATATTGAACAAAAATAAATAACTGGAACATTCCCAAATTAAATGTTTCAAAAATTTACAAAACAAAGCTTATTGATAAATTTTCTTGATACATAATTAAACTCTTTAAAATACAATAAATGATGATAAAACCCAAGATAGCATAGAGTTGTTAATTAGTCCATCTATGCTAAAAGAACATAAGTAAAATTATAAATTCTTGCATATTGGATTAATACAAATAGCGCTTAAACCCCCCCCTTGCATCGTTTGAGGATTGGCCTCCTGTTTGTGTTTGTTTAAGAGATACTAGACCTTTTTAAGCTTTGAAGATTAGGGGGTTCTATCTATAATAGAAACCAATCTTCACAATGGATCTGCCTATTTAATTTAATAACTATCCAAATTACAGTATTTCTTAGGAAAGTTTAAAGGAAAAAATAAACATAATTTAAAATTATATATTAAAATAAGAGAAGGAACTTGGAATCTTAGCTCTTATCCTTTGGTTGTAATATATCAAATATTCTAGTTATGAGATCAAATATCTCCTAAAGTTCTATAAACATCCCCAAAAAGGAGACTTTATTACATCAAATAAATTTGGAGAAAAAATAATGGTCACTCCCCAACCATTAAACATAATGAAATTTCAAGAAATTTACGGGGATTTAGCAAATATATACTAAGGACAGAACCTGATTTAGAAAATGTTTTAGCATATGAATTGCGAAATATTTCAATTAATTTTGCACCTTTTCTAGATGAATCTTCTAGATAGAGGCTAATTCATCCCAGCCCTCAAGGAGTAAAATTAATGGACATACCAAGAAGCTCTGTGAATCCATGATTCCATCTATGCATTCATTAAAATTGGTAAGTGTCCATGAACATCCAACAATTCTTAGACCTAATTATCAAGTAGATATTCCATCCAATAAAAATAATAATTCATAAATCAATCCAGGCGCTGCTTTGACTATTTGTTCGGACTTTTGAGTCATCACAATTAAATATGATAAAGACATTTAAAATTGATAGGGAACTTCTTAAAAATAATTCCTTAGTATGAAAATAAAGAAGAAAAAGAGAATGTTTTTCTCTAATATTTCACGGAACAAATAAAGAATTTTAAAGAAAGATATTATAAATATTTAGAAAAGAAAAACAAGAAAATATTCCTTAATTCAAATAAGCGAATTCTGGAAAACCACTAAAGAAAAAGTTATTTCAATAATTCCCTTTAAAAAGAAATAAACTTTCCAAATATATATCAAGGCAGATAGTAGCTTCACCCTTTAAAATGATGACTATAGGTAAGACCTACGGAATCTCTCTTCCTAATAGGAATGATGTCAAAATATTCAACACCAATTGAATTATATAAATCAAGTAGTCCATCAAGTAGCAATTACTTTAGACAATTCAGAAGATAAACCTTTATTAACTCAAGAAAATAAAAATGAAAGACCAATTATAACTCCATATAAGTTTTATGATTCAGAAATTAAAGAAATAAAACTTTTTTTTTTTTAACACATCCGAAGTGTTTTAGAATAAATACATAAAAAACTTTCTGCTTTAAAACTCTACATCTAAATCTTCTCCATCAAAAACAATAAATATAATTTTCTTTGGAAGAAATTAATGAATTGGAAAATCAATTTAAAGGACCCACAGATCAAATAAATAAGATTAGAGGAGCTAGTACCGCTAAATCTTAAGTTTTATAAATCCGACTAATCATCCACCTGCGTGGCACTTCGAGGGTCAATGATCCAATCGAGGTTGAATCTTGGGTTAACTGGTTACAATTAAATAATATTATTTTAATTTTATATAATCTTTATAAATAATATTAAAAAACACAACACATAACAACTAAATTGTAAGTCAAATTTTTTATTTTGAAAGTAAGCTAAATAAATATAAAGATATAGATCACAAATCTTCATAGGAAAAACCAACCCCAAAATCTACAACTGGCCCACATATGTTAGAAAACAAAAGAATTGGGTTTTTGGTAGGATGACCCAAATCCTTTTATACTAATTTTTTTGGGAAACCGGTTCGGAAGTAGGATTTCTCGGTTATGACCGGTTTCTAGAAGCTTTGAACCCGGTTCTCGAGTTTTCAGGTTCGATCTGAGGCAGTTTTGCTGTGCTTTCCGACAGCCAAGTCCGGTTGATTGTGATCGGACGGCGATGTGTGGATTTTCAAAGAGCATACTAAATCAAAGTATCCAACTACAAAATATTGGTATCCTCAGCACTTCTCTTGTGGATATTCAATGAGTTAGTCGAGAGAAGTTCATCTATTAGTGAATATAAATGACTTTGCAGATCATCAAGTATTTAGAATTCTTGGAAGCTGACCATGTGACTCTTTATAGAGATAAAAACAGCTCTACCTCTTGCTACACCAAAATTATTAGTGCAGAGTTCTTGGAAGTTTAAAAGGATCGTGGAATAATGATGTAGAGAAATTGACAGGCATAAAGGTATACACTTCAGTAAGAATGAAATGTGATGATCAGCAATGCTGGTATATATCAAGTTTGTTTGTTCAGTTTGATTCATGGCACGCCAACGGGACTTTGGCTATTCATATTTTATGCTGTCTTCTTAATTAAATCGTATATTTTTTCTTCCATTTTCATGGGTAATTTAAATGATAGATTCAGATTGGGTGTCAAATACATACAACCACACCATCTCCCATGCAAATGAAAAGAAGAAGTGGTGAGCATCACAGTGTAAAGGAATATCTAAAGAGTGCATGTAGCGGCTGTTATGATTCTTAATTTTGATCAATTTGGTTTGCATTAGAAACTTAGACTGAGATCTTTTTGCCAAAGCAATAAATAAATTAAAGGAATGAGATCCTTTCTAAAGGAAGGAAAAGGTAGATTTGGCAAAAATTTACAACTTCAGTTTTAGCTAGCATTTAAGTTTGGTCTTGATGTATCTATTTTAATCAAAAGTCATTTTTAATCGATTAGTATTAACCTTATGTTGTTTGTTTGGGAATAATGGATTAGGAGAGACAGAAAATGTTCGTTATTCCAAGGGGACTACATTATGCCTATAGCAACTGTTTTTGAGATAACGGATTATAAATATGTTTATAACATATCTAAAGAATAAACGTTGAGGATCAAAACAAAAAAATTGTACATATAGTTTTTTTTTGATAAATAAAACCAAATTATATTAGTAAGTACTCCCCTCAATCTATAATATAGCCATTCTCGTTTTTTGTCAAAATATAACAAATTTCAAGCTCTTTACATTTGTAATGAAATTATTATAAAAATATCGTTAATTTATTGATTATTTTCAATGATTATTTATTCTCAACAATGCCAAAGCAATAAATAAGAAGAATTAATTTAGATATTGGCTGTTTTGTTTTCAATAAGCCTTTCTTTTAAATGAGATTAATTAATTTCTTTAATAAATATAAAAGTAGTTACTTTTTTTCTGAATAGGAAGGAGTACAAGTGCTCAATTAATTACAAAGCCAAAAGAACCACCAAAACGTATTGGTAAGACGTCTATTGTCACAAAAGTAATCAAAGGAAAAAGGACCAAACTATGAACTAGGCATAGGCAGCACAATTCAGGTAACACTGCTCAACACACAGATACTTAGCAACCTGGTTCATGATATTACAATTTCGATGCTTTTAGTCAAAACCAATATCAGAGAAGGTCAACAAAATTATAATCACTATTTTTATCATAGTGGCTTTACCAAACAGCTAAGATTTGCATTAAACACATTAGGATAATTTTTACTCATCTGTATCACAGAGGACAGAAATTGCAGTAAAAAAATTCCTGCTCCAGTCACACTTCAAATTATAGGGATTAATTTGAATTTTTTTTTGCAAGTATAACAACTTAATTGTAATCAATATTCATGTTGGAATAAGTTTGATTAGTTTTCATGTATGTATAATTATAAATTTTATTATCTCAAATGTAAATTAACATTTCTTTTTGACAGTCTTGCCACCAGATAATAATGGTTCGACAGGATGCCATTTCAGCCAACAACGTATGCTGAATGGCTAAAATTTTACAAAAACCATAGGCATTTTCACACCTACATGCACTTGTCAATTGTGCACATTAATTAATGTTAATTAACGTATAGATGTTAAGAGGATTTTGTTTATATCTAAACTCGCACTTTTTCTCACCGGTCTAAAAAGAATCCCAACAGCGCATTATAATAAATAATGAATTGAACCATAAAAGTAGTCAAATTTACCCCTGGTTTCTGGATAAGTTAAGATAATGATATTTGGGCGTAAAGTGGTGTCGAGAGTGTATAAAAATAGTTTTCTCCCGTATTTAGCGTTATTTTTCATCTCATACCTAATTCGTCACATCCAAGACATTCTATAAAACTACATGATCACCCATATCCAAGAGTGCCCCAATATTTGATACCAAGTTAATTCAAAGATCTATTTGAAATACTTATGTGCTTTTAAATAACTATATTTTGACATATAGTATAATTCTGATCTATATAAAAGGTAACATTGTGTAAAATATTATTAGGGTGTCAAATAACATGATACAAAAGGAAGAAAAACAGAAATGTCTTAAATCAATATTTTTTAAAGAAAAATTTGATGGCGTCTTGAAATCAATATTTTTCGGTTAGATGTGATGTTCTTTTTTGTATACGGGTTAAAGCCCCCTAATGTCTCTCAGCATATAATTTAGCTTATAAAAAAAGGATTGAAGAAAAGAGAAATATTCTAGTACTGGAGTAGGAATGCATATATTGAGCATTGGAAGCTTGGAAATAATTATTTATCTTATCAATTTTTACACAAATAGATTTGATAAATCCGAGCCTTGTGGATGGAAAGCGTGGTTGGGGAGATCACCAAAGTTAATCAATCGAGTTCCTCGCGAAGATTAATCATCATCAAGGTGGTGGATGCTTACTTTTTTATGTCGGTAAGCTAGCCTATGGCAAAAATTCCGACGGAGTGACGATAAAAGAAATTTTAAGGAAAAATAGAGCATTACACCATTTTATTTAATTTGGAAAAATTGGAAAGCCTTCACAAAAAAAAAAAAAGGTCTTTGAAAGCCAAATTGGATTCGAGGGGCGATTCCCCATGATAGGGAAGGTGTTAAGGCGGCCTCCCATCCAGCCAATCTCAGATGGTACCTTCAACCAATCGTCATAAATTAAATTATTTTTTATTTACCCCAAAAATATTTGGAAGGGGTTTAATTATTTATTAATATTGTTTTCATTTTTGTGTGTTTCTTTATTGTTTTTTTATTTTTAAACGAATTGAAAAAATATTATTCGTAAATCCCAAAATGAGTTGAACAGTAGCACACAGAAGTGAGACCACCACAAAACCAGGAAGTTCGAGCATGACACTTGTCATAGAGCAGCAAAAAAATTATTAAATAAATTAGTAATTAATTATCCGCATTAAATAAATTAAAGAACACAAAATAATGGAAAAATTAATTTTGAAGCTTGACGAGATGATTAATCTAGCTCCTACATATTCCCGGTGATAGGAAAGCAAAGTCACATAGTTCTTGTAAGAAAATATTTCATTTGTTGGCTTTTTTTTAAATTTTTTTGAAAATGTTTTTATTTCTTATTATTTTCAAAAGATTTTGTTTTATTTAAATAAATGAAGACTAATGCTTATTTACTTGATTTTTTAAAAAAAGGATGTTTTATTTAATTCGTAAAAAGGTTTTAGGCATTTATTCAATTTGCAAGTTCTTATTAAAGAAATAACTTTTTATTTTTATTTTTGAAAAAAATAGTTCGCAAATAATAAAAAAAGAAGAGAAGGGTGGTCAATCTTCTCCATTAGAAGACATTTCGGACCAAGACAAAGCCAAACAGAAAAGCACACCCGCTGACCGTTCACTTGCGTTCAAGAATGGCGGAGAACGGGAAGACTAGTTGGAGCGACAGCGACGCAGTGGAGATCACGACGGAGAGACACGGTGCGCGGCTGAGACGGCCCTGTACTCACACGCAGCGGAGTAGGAAAAATCCGGGTAAGACATCGTTGCGCGGCGGCGTGTGACGGCGGAGAGAAGCTGACGAGTTGGGGGGAAAACCGCGTCGTCGCGGATCTCTGGGTGACGCCGTGTCGCACGGTGGTGGTGCCGTGGCGGAGGGACGGTGGTCGAAGCTGCCCCCTCCCTATATCTTTTGTTATCTTCTATCTGTTTATTGAATTCTCTACAAGCTGTGTTTGCCCTGTAAACTCTCTTCTATTTTCTCTCATTTTCTCCACACACAATTTTCCCCCTCGGTCTCTCTGTTTGTGTTTTATTGTACAAGTTTCTTCAATCTTTTATTCCCTTTAAAGCTGAAAGACAGCTTGACAGAGGAAGTGAGGAACTTCTGGGGGGTGAAACATGTGTTTGTGGTGCAGTTCAGCAAGGTGGAAAAGGAAGATGGGGTTTAAAAGTGAAAAGAATGGGATGGGTTGTTCTGTTGTTGGAAAGTATTAAACTGTAAGAAGAAAGAATGAGGGGAGGAAGATGAAAAAGTGGGAGTGGGAGAGTTGGGAGAGAAGAAGGAGGGATGGGGGAATGGAGAGAGATGAGTGGAGAAGGGAGAGAGATGGAAATTGTGTCTGTGGAAAAAAAAGTAAATGAAAAAGAATAATAAAAAATGGGGAAGGACATGATTTTTTAAACAGGAAGAAAGGGAAGAATTATTCTACTTCTCTCTAATTTTACCCCCTCTTTTTGGGATTGATTTGATTTTTTATAATGTCAATTTCTACAGAACAGGAATCTAAAATTAGTAGATCAAGCGAAGTCCCGATCAAATCAAAAAAGAGAGGCCAATTAAGATTTACATCACCGTTTGAAATCAAATCCCTGGCGTCATGTAAAAAATTAAATTCTAATTAAAATAAAGGTTATTTGACGGTTTGTTGGGGAGGATGAAATGGTTTAAAATAATAATAAAAAAATCATTATTATTTTTATATTTTTTTTTCTTCCTCCATTTATTATTTTTTAAAATTACAGTAGAACACCGATCAAATGGGGAATTAGTTCGTTCTCTTTGTTGATATATCAAAGAATACATGAAAAAGAACGATTTCTCATGTGAGAGTAATGAGGAACTAGTAAAATGAACTCCGTTTGTTGGGTGGGAAACGGGTTGAAGAAAATAGGTTAGAGCTGGAAAATAAAGGCACCCTGGGACTCGGATCCCAGAATGTATTGAGCCTCAGAGGCTGAAAAATAAATGTCAATGAACTCTATGTCAAAAAAAATCAAGTCCAGGTGGCCAGACAAAAAATTAATTTACATGGGCTTTGAGTCCATAAATTCCTAATGAGCCTGAAGACTACAGGAAAATTGACAGTATCAGATCAAAAATAAATTTGCGGGTGAGTCTCGAGCTAAGAAAAATAAATTTGAGGGCTGAATCCCATAACTGGTGACCACAGGCTCGAAAAACAAATTCAGTGGACCCCAGTCACAAAATAAATTTGATGAGCCTCGAGAAACCAATAAATCAGTGGTCAGGTCCCAAAAAATAAATTTGCGGTGAGTCGGCCTCGAAAAATAGAGGAGGGGAGAAAAGAGGGGAGGGAAAAAATAAATTGTGGGCCTCGGATCCCAAAATACATTTGCGTGGAGCCCGAGCTCAAAATAAAATTGCGGGCCTCAGATCCAAATATAAAATTAGTAGTGAGCCTCTGAGCTCAAAAAATAAACGGTTATACCTGATCCAAAAAATAAAATCAGTGAGCCCGACTCTAAAATAATTGCAGTGGGCCCCGGATCCCAAAAATAAATTTGGTGTCGAGCCCTGGAGTCAAAAATAAGTTCACAGGGGCCTCGATCCCAAAAATAAAAATGCACCTTAGTCACCATGTGAGCCTGAGCCAACAAGTAAGCCATGAGCCTAAAATAGATCATTGAGTCAAAAATGGATCGGCATCCCCCGAATTTCATGTAGTGGACAAGTGACCATGAGCCTAAAAATAGACCACTGGTACTTAAAATTTTATGATGGAGCATGACCAGAGAATTTCATGCAGTGGACCTGAGCTAAAAGCAGTGAGCCAGAGCCTTAAAAAGGCACTGCTTGAGTTGAAAGTTTCATGATTGGGCTAAGACCAGAGAATTCATGCGTGGACAATAAGTCAAAGATAACTGAGCTAAAACAAGTAAGTCATGAGCCTTAAAAATAGACCATTGAGTCAAAAAGTATGATTGGGAGTTGACGCGAATTTCATGTAGTGGACAAGTTGAGCCACTTTGAGTAAAAAATAGACCATTAGGTCGGGAAATTTTTATGGTTGGCCATGTACCAGAATTTCATGCAGTGGACCTTAGAGTCAAAACGGGTGAGACATGAGCCTTAGAAGTAGACCTTAGTTCCAA
The DNA here is from genome assembly GCA_030762895.1 of Sophora flavescens. Taxonomy (NCBI): domain Eukaryota; kingdom Viridiplantae; phylum Streptophyta; class Magnoliopsida; order Fabales; family Fabaceae; genus Sophora; species Sophora flavescens. The sequence goes on from JAUPTC010000469.1 coordinate 37,069, forward strand.
AAAGTTTTGATTAGGACAACCCGAGAATTTCATGCAATGGACCTTGAGTCAAAAATATGAGCCGGAGCCAAAACAAGGAGCCATGAGCCTTGAAAAGACCATGAGTCGGAGAATTTACGATCGAGGACATGACGAATTTCATGTAGTGGACCTTGAGTCCGAGCAACAGCCATGAGCCTTTAAAAAAGAGATAAATAAAATAAATAAATGGACCATTGAGTCAAAATAATAATTGACGATTGGGCCATGACCAGAAATTTATTGAAAAGCGCATTGAGAAAATGAAAGCAAATGTTCTGGAAAGCTTTCACTAATCAAACTCATATTCAAATGGAACCTTTTTGAAAATTGGTCTTGCCCATATCCATTTCCACTTGATAAATGCCTTATATAGACGCTACTTCAACGAATATCCCTTTCTACCTCTCAACTTTATTGTCCATAGGATGTCATTTCCTTCAATTATCGAAACTTCAAAATTCCTTTGGTGATGAGTTGTTCATCAAAGATTGCCATTAGATGGTTAAATTATTCTATTATGTCTAGGTTCGTCTTTATTGAACATAATATAACATATATGCATTGATTCCGCAAGTGTGATGAAAGAGGATTTGATTGACTTCGATATAACTTTGACTTATCGTTTGACTTCACGAGATTCTGAACAACAAGGGAAGGGACACAAAGGATGGTAGGGATTTTAAAAGGGTTGTTTTTCTTAATCTTGATTGTTCTAATCTTAATGAGATTGACCTTTTCTCAACAAGTGGATATCCAGGATGGAAATTTGCCCGACAAGGTATCTTCCAAAACAAAAACCAAACATGGGTAAACCTTTCAGAACAAATTGCCCCAGTGTAAGCGCGTTCTAGAATAAACACAACCAGGACACACCTTTTAAGAATCGAATTGCCCCCAAAAAATTGTCCCGGTTTATGGTTCCGAGGATAAAGTTATCCTCATTCAAGCCAAATCTCGCCTAACTTTTTGCTTAGCCGCCCTTTCGATCTTTTAGTCTACGGGCTTTTTTTTTTTTAAGAGCAAAGTGCTTGGAAAAGAAAGTGTGGATACCTTGTCTCACGATTAATATTTCATGAAAATAAGAGTAATTCCCTCATTGATCGGGAATGGACTTTTAAATCTTGTAACGTGTGGTTTAGGGTTAGAAACAAAAAGGTATAAAGGCCAAACAAGTGTTTAGGGTGAATGAGACATAGGACTTACATCATCAGAGAATTTCTTACTTTAACACACAACTTTTATTTTTTCATTTCATTTTTTCCTTCTCATCCTCTTTTTCATTCAATTACATTGCCATCTCTTTTTGCTTTCGGCATCCATTTTCCTTCTTTTTCTTTTGCTTCCCTTTCTTCTTCTTTTTAGCATCTCCTTGATTCTTCTTCCTTTTTCCTTCACTTTTGTGGTTGGAATCGATCTTTATACATTTTTTGTAGGGTGATCCATCCAAGGTTATTTTGAAAGAATTTATAAGGATCACTTGAAGTAACAAAGGATAATGATTTTTTTTGAAGGATAGAGAAAGATGGCCAATCGTCATTCAAATTAGGATTACTTCATTTTTTCAGCAAAGAATTAAACTTGAGACATGGTAAAAAACACATTCATTCATTTCCTCTTTTTTTTATTTTTTTTTTTTTTTTTTTTCCAGGGGCAAATAGGATATCGTAAAATGGTTTCACCAAAAAATCCAGGGCTGGATACCCACATAGTTCCAATGCAAAGAAGAAACCAACAAAGAAAGATAGAGGTAAACACATAAATGAAGAAGCTAAACTATGATGAATCAATCAAATTTATTATATTAATGCTTCAAGAAGGATGACAAAAACTTAGATCTCAAAGATTCTAATCACTAAACACGACAAATAGTTAAACATCATCAGACAATCATTGATGAACAAAACAAAATGCCAAGCCCGAGCTCTTCCTCAACCCTGTCATATCATTCGTAATGATAAGTCTTCCCCCTTGAATGACTACTAGTCTGGGATGCTACAATATCACAGTGGTCTTGAAATCTTCACATTATCAATAAGTGACCACCACCCCCATGTGAAACTTACAAGTGACATTTTGTCATACCATACTGAAATGGGGGTTCCCTCACGAGCTTCTCCGAAATCATATGGACATCAAATAATCGTTGGAATAACTCATCCTTGAAATGGATAGCCTTGGGAAAAGGTGGCAGGTTGATGGAGGCGAAAGGTTCTTCCTCATTTGTGGGTTCACTTTGGGTTGAAGTGCATGTGGGGTGTTTGGTGGGGAAAGCGTAGGGATATGATGAGTGTGGTTATGTGTATGGACAAGGTGGTGATGGAGCTTGAAAACATTTGTGGGATGGAAGATATGTGAAGGGGGTATATGTAATGTAGTGCGTATAGAAAGTGGGGGTTAGGATCATATGGTGGTGTTGATATCTTGGGTACAATGTTAGACATTCGGGGAATGGTGGTTTCTTGGTGTTGTATGTGATTTGCCTCAGCTTCCTTCTTCCTTGGTTCCTACTTTTTTCAACTCTCTACCTTTGCATCATCAATGCAGTTTTTTTTTAGCCAAAATTTGATTCTCTCCTTGAGAGATCAATCAGAAAATCTTTATAAACAACTCCGCCATTGCCCATAAAGGGCACTCCCGCAGGTTCCTAAAAAAATACGAGCATGTCTCGGATAATGTCAATGGGGGTTGAACTGTGGTTGCCAAACTTCTCCATCTTTGTGCATCTGCTTGAAGGATTCATCGTCTCTTTTTACATCACGATAAGTTGTTCGTGGGACCCGGATCCGGGTTGTACATGTAGTGATCCATGAACATATCATCCAATTCGGCCTACCTCGAGATCTTAAAATGATCTAATTGAAGATTACCATTCTAATGTGGGACCGTCAAGCTTTCATGGAAAAAAATTGATGAAGATCTCATCCTTAGATCAAATTGCCATTTTGGTGCATAGCTGATTAAGTGAAATCGTGGATTCCCCTTCGTCATACTTGGAAAATCGGAACCTTGAAATCCGTGGGATCATGACTTCCATGGCAGGGGCCAGTTCCTCTATTTTGAGGGAGCCATAAGCACCAGAACCTCAATTGCCTTGATCTCCTTTTCCACTTTCTCCATCCATTCCTCCTCCCTTTTGTCCTTGAGAATGGACACATGAGGTTGTTCCTGAGTCCTACATATCCAAAGGAGTTTTGTGATAGGCATTTTTCCAAAGATTGATATCCCTTCTCTGATGGGAATTACTATTGCAATATAATGCACATTGATCTTGGTAAGACAACCCCTGAGTAAAGCTTGTACTTATGCTTGAAAAATTATTTTGTTACCATGGAAGGAGGTTTGTTGTGAAGTCTTATGGACCAAGCTTCATTTGCAATTTTATTGCAGACTAAGCAAACTTAGTGACTCCTCATATCCTGCAATATTGCTTCTAGTCTTGTTGCTTGGTCTCATTCATCTCATCTATTCTTCCTCTCCATTCCATCATTTCCAACTCATTATTCGCCCCCGCTATGATTGCAGAGCATTCTAGCTTAGTGTTGTGAACACGAGTTTGATTGGTGACTTCTTTTACCAGGACACAGAATGATTCAACTTTTCTTCTGTGAGAAAGTCATTCTTGGGATTAAAATAGATAAAATCATCGTCCCTACTTTTCTTAGATGCAAAACTTATGTTGAGGTGAGAGCAGAGGATATATATTTTTGCTTGAAATGAATCCTTTTTTTCTCAAAATATTTTTCAATTGAGCTTCTTTTTTTGAATTTTTTTTTAAAAAATAACGAGAATAAAAAATAATGCATGGCATGTTTTGGAAAGAAAAATGCAAGTTAGTGCATGTGGTGAGTCTTTTTTATTTAAAGTTTAAAAATGTATGATATATATAGAAACAAGTTTTTTTGAAGGGGAAATTTATGGGGAAAAAAAAACATCAAATCAATTTTTTCAAAGTTGACCATACATCCTTTTTTTATAGGTGCAGAACATGTAGGATGAGGGAAAAAATGCTCTCTATGTCCTAAAATAGTCCAACTATGTCGAAGGTCATGACTCAAAGGGGATTGGCCACCCAGTTGAACTATTAGTGAAAATTTAAGGTGGATCTCAGAATTCTAAAGGTAGTAGTCCCCAGATTCCCTTATCGAGACTGGTTCGTGAATTAATCACACGTAAGTTAAACCCTCCAGCACGATCGATCCATGGCAACTGATAACAATCCGGTGGTGGGTCAACAAATATCGAGAGATACTACTTCAATAATCTAGTCACCCTAATCCCAGTTACCTAAGCTCGGGTATGGGAGGCGGAAGTGTGTGAAAATGATTAACCATTGTTGTGTGTCTTTGGAGGGTAGCAGCAATGCAATCCTAAATCCATGAACACCTTTCGACAAAGCAAACAAAATAAAAATAAAAATATCCCGGTCTTCTATCCTAATGTAAAATAATCGTTATTAAAGCAAAAGGAAACAAATATATACAAAAAATAAAAAGAAAAGAAACAAATAAAGGGTAAACAATAAAGCGCCAAAATTGACTCATTACATAAACATTACTAGAAAATCCCCGGTGGAGTGGGCATCGCAGCAATGAAAAAAATTCACAAAGGGGACTAACCGATAAAAGAATTGCAGGAAAAGTAGGTGGGCATATAATTTTTATTTAATTTGGGAAAAATTGGAAAACCTTACCAAAAAAATGGTCTTTGAAACCAATTTGGTTAATCAGTTTACGAGCAGGAAAGTGTTAAGCACCATACACGCAGCATCCTACGAATGGTACCTGAATTAATCGTGCAATTAAATTATTTTTTTGTTTAAAAAATGTATGGAAGGAAAGGATTTAATTATTTATTAATATTTTTTCATTTTTGCGTTTTTCTTTATTATTATTTTTATTTTTTAAAAAATTTAAAAAATATTAATAAATCCTAAATGAGGTTGAACATAGCCCACATAAGTCCAGTAGAGTTTCTTCAAACTAGGGGGATTGAGCATAGCACTTGTCAAGAGCAGCCCAAAAAACATTAAATAAATTGTTAATTAATTATCCTTATTAAATAAATTAAAAGGACACAAAAAATAATGGAAAAATTAATTTTTGGCTGTGTGGCGAGTGTTTATCGCTCGTATTCCCCGGTGATGGGAAGCAAAGCCATGAGTTTTGTGAAATCTTCATTTGTTGGCTTTTTTAATATTACACAAAAATGTTTTTATTTATTTATTATTATTTTCAAAAGATTTGTTTTTATTAAATAAATGGATACAAATACTTATTTTATTTGATTTTTTTTTAAAAAGGATGTTTTTATTTTCATTTGTAAAAAGGTTTTAGGCATTCATTCAAATTTTAAAAGCTATTAAAAGAAATAACATCTATCTTTTATTCTGAAAAGAAAGAAAAAAATGATTAACAAATTAAAAAAATGAGAAGAGGTGGTAATCCTCTCATTAGAAGCGTGAGACCAAGACAAAGCCAACAGGAACTTTAACCACTTGACCCTTCACCCGTTCGAAGATTGGTGGAGAGCCAGCGAAAGACTGGTTGGAGCAGGGGCGTTGGTGGAGATCACGCAGGGAAGGAGAACGTCATGGCTGAAGCACCCCATTCTGTACTCTCAGTGAACGGGAACATGACAATCCGAGTAAAACATCGTTGGCGGCGGTATGGGAGAGACGACCAAGTTGGGGGAGGGAGCATCGTGTAGCGGATCTGCGGTGATGCCGTGCACGTGGTGGTGTCAATGGGGTGGGAGGCGTGGTAAGTGACCTCTCACTCTCCCTATTTTTTTCCTCTACCATTTATTGAATTCTCTAGAAAGTGTTGCATATAAAACTCTCTTCCTCACTCACTCATTTTCTCCTTCCTAATTTCTACCCATGATCTCCTGTTTTGTTGTTTTCTAAAACATTCATTTAATCTTTTATTCTAAAGCGGGCGAGGCGGAGGAGGAGTGAGGAACTTACGGTGGTGAAGTGTGTTATGGATCCTGTTCGAGTAAGATGAAAAGAAAGGAATGGAGTTTTAAATGAAATAAAAATTAGATTGAGGTTGTCTTTGTTGTTGGAAAGCGGATTACAAAGAAAGAATGGAAGGGAAGGAAAAAAAGTGGAAGTTGGAAGAGTTCAGGAAGAGGAGGAGAGGGATAAGGAGAGGAGAAGGTGACAGGAAGAAGGAGAGAGAGAAGGGGGAATGGTGTGTAAACAAGAAAAAGAATAAGAAGCCAACAAGCAATAATAAAATTTACAGGCGTGTTTTAGAGGAGAAAGGAAAATTATTCTCTCTCTGATTTGAGCACCCTCATTTGAGTGTGATTGTGATTTTTATAATGGCAACCTCAGTCCTGGATCCAAAATTTCAAGTTGGGTTTAAATCCGATCTGATCCTAAAAACGGACGAGATTAAGATTTTATCTAGGTAAAACAAAATCTCTGACCTAAATCATCACAAAAAATAAATTCTAATTCAAACCAAAGTGGTTACTAGGATTTGTTGGGAGAGGATGAAATGGTTTAAAATAATAATAAAAATCATTTTATTATTTTTTATTTTTATTTTCTTTGCAAATTTTTGTTTTATTATTTTTGAGGAATTTTTAGTGAACCCCGATTTTAGAGAAGCTTGAGTGGCGTCTTGAATCAATATTTTTTTCAGTTCCGAATGTGATGTCTTTCTTTTGTATACACGAGTTTGAACACTCTAATACTCACCAATATAATTTAGCTTATAAAAAAAAAATTGAAGAAAGAAATATTCATAGGTCCCGATTAAGAATATATACCAGTAGGAGCAAGCTAATTATTTATCTTAAATTTTGTGCAGTTTGATCTCATACGACCTTTGGATGTAAAATAGTTAGGAGGGGAGATCCCACTAAGAAGGGCATATCAGGTTCTCAATAGAATTAGTCATCATAAAAGTACTGGTGGATACTTCCCCCATGTCATTAGTAACTAAAAAAAAAAAGGTAAGTATAAAAATACTTATAAAAATATGTCAAGAATATGATTGTTATTTTTATAAAAATTAGATGAGTAAAATAATATTAAAAAAGGTATGATAAAAAAAGTTCCTAAAAATCTGTTTGATGCTGAATGCGGCCCCTAAATCTGTACATACGTAAAGTGTCACTCATATTCTCCCCCATTAATGTTTTATAACCAAAAAGTAATATATTAAGAAGAGTAATAGGATCAACATGACACAGAAACTATACCAATTGTACTGGGAGTGAAACCCCGGCCATCGAAACTCGAATACCCTGTCGATCCGGAAGATTAAAGATATAAATTAAAGATCACCTAATTAGGGAATGATATTATCACAATTAAACACAATATTATCAAAAATAGCCTTATCTGGATAAAAGATAATATCCCAAATAAAGAATCACATCTCAAAGAGTTTAAAGAAGATAGAGACAATCAGGATCTCCAAAAGATAGGAGATCCTATATGAAATGAGATACACATGAGGAAACTCACTTTCCAGAACTCAGGTGACTCTCTCTTAGCGTATTAGAGAAGCTAGCGTTGACCAAGAGACTATCAGAGAGTCCTTTCTCCACAATCGTCGGATACAAAGATTAAGAGGTGAGATCCACCCACGGGTTGAGTCGAGAACTAGTGCGGCTTTGATTCCGTTGGGATAAACAGGGGGAGAATATTATAAATGTCGAACCGTAGCCTAAAACAACTTCCAAGTATTCATGCCCTGGTTTGAGCGTTCACGGCGAGGTTAGTCTTGGATCTCAGTAAAACATTTGGCGCCCAAGTGGGGAGGACAGGTGAAGCTTTCCCGATTCCACATGAAAGCTCGATGGTGACACAGAAGTGGTCTGCGAGGAGGGCGCGGCATGAATCAGAGGACACGAGGCAGAGCCCTGAAACTGTGGCAATCATCTCACCTCCCCCCAGAAACAAGCCTCGGTTGGAAAGAAGTTATTGAACAGCTTAAGCGATTCCGGACAAACGAGGAGATCCGTATATAATCAAGCTCCTAAAAATGAAAAAAGAGAGTCCCCGACACCTGTAGATGAAGAGCAATCCTCACCAGAGGCTGACGAAGGACCACCATTCTCTACTCCTGGGGAACTAACAAAAGATCCAAACTAAACCTCCACAGAAAATTTGATCAAATCTCAGAAGAAAGAGTAGCCGAGAAAGGAAGGACAGAATGGGGTGTCAGAGGTTTGCCACTCACCAGATGACAAGTGAGTAATCGTGCCAAGCCATTTAAGCCCCTAACATAAAATAAATTCGCTGCCCCTTTGACCCCATTAGAGCATGTAGGTCCTTTATTTCTCCCATTTACTTGGTGATTGATTGGAGGGCGTAATGTACAGAAACTCCAACTATTTTACAAGGACCGACTCGGTGCCTCAAATCCACCACCTCGTCGATTGATTCCTTTGATGTGTGTAACCAAGTTCTTGCACAGTGCTTGGGCGAAGGCATAGAAGGCACTCGATCTCAGTAAATTTCAAACAGGAAGAATGAATCACTCAGAGATTACATGGCGGCAATCAAGCAAAGCAGATCACGGTTCCCAACATGATCTGAAACTCTGCCTCCACCCGTCATGGCGGTCTTAAGCCAGGACCATTCTTGAGTACCTATCTCGGAAGCCACCCGAGATTTTGAAGAGCTACGGGGGGAAAAACTCGGGTTTCTGAACTCGGAAGAGATCTTGGAATTTAAAGGAAAGAGGTTTCGAGGACAAAGCTCGGCCTCGAAAAAGGAAGCAGAAGTCCCCGACTCACAAAGGACAAAAACCAATGAAGAGAATTCCCCACGAGGCATCCGGGTATCCATTTATACTCAGTTGAGCCAAGTCTCGGGCAGCCATCCTTGGGAGGTGTGCAGTGAGCAGGTCGCAAATACCCACAGACCATCCCAAAACCTGGGACAATGGCGAGCAAAAAATACATAGCATCAAAACTCTAGACCCCCTGAGGGAAAGTGCAGAACACTCGAGAGAAAAATTGAGGAGTTAATACAAGCAGTCGTCTTGATCGTTTCATCCCGCCAGGAGATGACAGGCGGGGGCAAACGACGAAAAAAAGACAGCGGAGACACAGTCATAATGGACAAGAGCCAAAGGCAAACTTGAAGAAACCATGAAGAAGGAGAATGTTTGAATAGAGACAAAGGACCCATTCGAAGAATGAGAGGAGAATCGGTCATCAACACAATCTAGGGATTGCGGGGAGGAGGAACAGCGAGCTGGCTGGAGGCGTCGAAAGACCTCCGATCAATTAACCCCTGTTATGAAGCCCTCGGGACAACACGCCCCATAACATTCCAGATGATGAGTTCGGGTAGATCCAAATCAAGATGGCCAAGTATGGTGATACTGTCATGCTCTTCTAGATCAGGATCAAACACTATCATTGACCAGGAGCTCGAAGCGATATTCTCTACAGCAACCTTAAGAAGCCTCACTCCCAGAAAAGGTGATAAAATAGCGGGAGGAATGAGGCCAGTAGAGTTTCTTGGGGAACAAGTCAAGGAGAGGTTTATAGACCTCTTGCACGTTCGGAGAAAGCGAGACTCTCCAAGTCAGTATCGATCCAGTGCGTTATTTTAGGTCCGACCACGTGCGTGCAATATCCTTATTGGAAGCCAAGCGTTGAATGAGCTCGGGGCAAGTGTCTCTACCCCATTCGACAATGAAATTCCCGATCGACCCTACAAGGAGATAAGCAATCCAGTAGGGGTTGACCCAAAGCTAGCAGGCAGTTCTCGTGGAACCCTTTGAAGGTTACCGTCACGAAGAGAATAGAAACAAGATGGTAAGCGGAGGCGGTAAGCTAAATCGGCCGGATCGATGGTCAAATGTTGTAGCAAAAAGAAGGCGAAGATATCCGGTAGAACCCAACGAAGTCTTTAGAAAGGGTTCGTTGGGAGCCCGGCGTGAAGCTGATGCACCCGCGTCGGTGTCAGGACCCCTCCCGGCTTTCGAGAAAGCTTCAGCGCTCCTAGAGAAAGAGTGATGACTGTGCTGGAAGACATCGGATATGCGGGGCATAGATCTGATTTATGTGCCGTAAGGCGTTCATATGTCAGCTAAACACCTTAAGCTAAAAAAACTTGGAGAAGAAGGCGTCGAGCAATGGTAAGGGAGACTCCAAACTGCTCAAAAGAAAATTTCATCAAAGGTGAAATACACTTTGGACCAGCCAACGTGGTATTAGTCGAAAGGCCATGGTAAATGGGGATGTGAAAGCCTCTGACTATCCCGACAAAGGCCACCCAATTCCTATCCACTGCACCAACATCGACAAGCTGGTAGATGGGGCCTCGGGTGATAAGGTTTGTCCTTTTTCTGGACGCATATCAAGGTTCTGACCGATCGAGATATCACAGAGCCCGAGAAAAGCGAGCATTTACGGCGATGGGGGCCAAAATTCACCGCTCACTGATAATGCCGCCCGGCCTAAAAATGCGCGCGACGTATCAAGGCATGGACAGATATCGCCCAGTCAAATCGGAAAAAAACTAAGAAGTATATGTTTGACATGGTAGTAAAATCGAAGATCCGAGCCAGCACCTGCCAGACCACAAAAGAAAATCAAACGTCGCAAAAAGTACAACATGAGGCTAAACCAGAAGTGCTTCTTTCGGTGTACAAGGAGGGAAAATTCTTGGGATATATGCTAACAACTTAGGAAATCAAACCTAATCCCAAATAAATGCAAAGTCGCGTCATGGAAATGAAGTCCTCGGAATGTGAAAGAAATCGGAAAGGCTAGCAGGCCGATTAGCCTCCACATCCGTTTTCTCAGAAGTGCGAGAGAGATAGCGAAGACCTTTCTTCCCCTCTTAGAAAATGCAAGACTTCATTTGGGTGAAAAAGAATGTGAGAAAGGCCTAAAGATGCGAAAATCTTCTTAGCATACTCCCGGTCCTACCTAGAGCCTTTCGGCTAAGGAAAGATCTGCACATTATCTCTCCGAGTCGTGATTGTCAGTCGGTCGGTGATCATCCCGAGGAAAGAGGAGGAGGAGATCTGGTGTACTATGTCATTAGGATCACCGAAAGACCAGAAAGCGTGCGAGTAATTGAAAACGAGCACCGCGCTTGGTTATGGCGGCTTCGGAGGATGCGGCCTCTTGCAATCTCACCAGTCCCGTCAAAATCATGATCATCAAATCAAAGCAAGTACTGGGGAAGCACAGTCTATTAGGACGAATGATAGCTTGGTGCGGTGGAATTGTGAGGGTTCAATCCGATAGGCAGGGGAGCAGTAGCCAATGCCTCTGCGATTTCATTGCGAGGCTCTCTTCCAAACAAGGAAGGAGTAATCATAAAGCCTATATGTTGATGGGTCATCTAGCAGAAGAAGCGAGGATGGAATAATTCTTGAGGACAGATAATCCTAATCCTCGAGCTAATACTTTGAGATTTGGGAGTTTCCTCCCTTGAAAGCAATCGCAGAATATGAAGCCACTTATTCTGTGGGCTATTGTGCATTCAAAAATTCGGAGTCAAAGGAGCTAAAAAAAAAGTGACTCACGATAAACAGCAGAGACGAGTCTCTCGGGCAGGTGCTCCCGGACAAAGGCCACACGACTAACTTGGATATCTCTGCCAGTTAATAGACTCATTTACGAATTTGAGCATTTCTCCATTGAGCACATGCCTCGTTTGAAAATTCCGAGGCCAGTTCTGCTTGTCCAAATTGACGCAGCACCAA